>JAOUZG010040507.1:1307290-1324869 GCA_026289955.1 Argiope argentata
TATATATATAGTGCTGGCTTGAGCTTCCTTGGGAAAGAAGAAATATTTCTTCAATTATTAGATTTAATACAATATTATAGTACTTCTGCACTTTTGAAGGGCTTGGGGAATATTGAAATAAATAATAGGAAATTGTTTGCATGATTTATTAACGTTATGGGAAAGTAAATAAATTGTTGGTAATTGTAAATTTTCATTGGAATTTTTATTAAGTAAGTCTTTCTTTAGTGCTTAACTCAAATTTAAATCCAATTCATATTAATTGATGCATTCGACTTTTCTTATAATAGTATCCCCCGGGGCTCTAAATGTTTGGTCCTAATTCCATATATCAAATTTCAGCCCTCTTGCTCAAATATTTTTTGAGTTATCATTTTCACAAACAGGCATGCAGAGAAGCACAACTCCAAAAATATGTTGCTCTTCGAATTCATGATCATTTGAAACAAGGAAGTGTTTTGACAGTATTCTCTATACTACATATACGATAAAATAAACATTGATGCTACAAATGCGACTCATTATACCTGATCCTGAAATAAAATGGATTAGTTGCAAGACTAATTTGGATTTTTTTTTGTTCTGAGCTTGGCCTTTATGACGCTTTGAAAGAAAACAGAAACGTAAAATTTCAGATAAGAAAGTTTGGGAATTTTAATATATTGTGAATATCAAAAATCCGACGCCACCAACAACGCAGTTCTCGGAGGCGAGAAGAAGTTTACAAAAAGGGATGTAAACAGTGGAGAATATGGTGCTCTTACATTGAGAACAGATCGTTTCAAAGCACCAGAGATTACACTAAACCCATCGAGAAAGATAAATCTCGATTCGAATCCCTATTTTTCAGGCAATGCCTTCACTTATTCTCAAAGAGGCCTTACTCTATATTCACCCTTGTATCTTCAAGTGTAACATCTTTTTCTGGATTTCTTGTATATTTGGCGATCTATGATTATCTTATCGAGCATTTATTTGATTTATTTTTCTTTCATCACATTGCATTTCATTCCTTCACATTTTTTAAATCAAAATACTTAGTATAAAAATATAAAACCAAATCGCATATTGTGTTATTTTTGTATATCGTATTTTTTAAATTAGCTGTGGCAAACATGTGTTGGTACCTCTAGTATGCGCTTCATTGTATAACTGTAAAAAAACATCCTGAAGAAAACCCATTGTTATTTGTTTTCGAGGAAATATATCAAGCATGGTCTCTTTCATTTTAAACTAATATTTTCATTTTATCACCAATTTATTTATTGGTCGTTGCAATCAGTTTTATATCCATTTAGATTTTCCTTCCAAATCATTATATGAAAAATATAAGTTATTCTTCTTTTACCAAGAACAGCTTGTTTTACCAAACAAAGAGGAATTTTAATTTATTATTCAGTTTCCAGGAGATTGGGTGCTCCAATATCAATTAAAATGTTTCCAAAATTTTCTTTGTCATTACAATATATTCAAATGCTTCTTTGTCAGGTGATGGATTGGATTGTGGGATTTTAAGGCACAAGATCCATATCTTGCCATGCTGCTCCAGACATACGGTTAGGAAACCAAAAGCATGTATTTAGGCAAAAAATATATAAAATTAGAACCTAATAAAAAATACATGGCTCTATCTCTTAAAATTAGAAACGGTAGGAGAAAATGGCAACAAAATGAAGCATTAAATAAGATTATCTGAATGAATTACTTTTAAAAATTTAAGTGATTTTTGTGCTGACCTTCTCCTAAAAGCATTTGCATGTCAATTGTTGAAACATTAAAAAATCGTAAACGATGATGATTAAAATCAAAGCATTCATTTAAAAGGTCAAGAAAGCTAAAATTCGTATCGCGCTTTGTAGAGTAAGGGAACGGCTTTTATAATTGATACATAATATTCAGTGATAATATCTAAATTGATCTGTTTAATTTAATTTTGCAATTTCTAGATAATCAAAAATATTTGTAGATTGTTAGCGTTGCTCACTTCCTTGGGAACTCCTGCGATTGCATTAAATATCATATTTAACCTCTATTTCACTATTTGGTGATTGTGAAAATGTAGGTTGCATCAGCGTAAACCAGCAGGAATCGAATGTCTTTCCTCACATTCTTTCGCAATACGGTGCATTTTGCGCTTAGCTTCATAAATAAGAAAATGAATCTAATACACATCTTTAGCCAAAATCTATTTGGCGGTTGTGAAAGTGCGCGTTCCATTAGTACAAACCAAAGGGAGTATGTTCCTTTTTCTTGATATTTTGGTATTCTTTCACAATACTTTACTTTCAGTTCCAATTATTAGTTCACTCCCCCCTCCCCCCTCTCTCTCTTTATATATATATATATATATATATATATATATATGCTCAAATTTTCAATCGTCTATAAAATACTTTCTATTCATCCATATTCAATACATTCAAGTTCAATTAAAAAAAAATTGTAGTGGATGACATTTGATGTTAATACAGCTTTTAATTTTAGTTTTTAATTCATTAATTCATTTATTTATTCCTTAAAAACTAACTTTCTTGCGAAAAATCTTCATTTCTTCAACGCCAAATGAGTTATGAATTCACTTTGTTTTTTTACAACACTAATGAGGTTAGGCTTAACGTGTTTTATTTTGATTATTTTAAACGATTCTCTTTATTTTCATAATGTTCAATGCATTTAAAATTAAACATTGTTGATTAATCGATTTTTAGGATTCATTTTGAAGTACTTTCGAATTAAAATAGTACAGATTGAAGAAAATTAGAAATTTCTAATCTGTATTGGTGTCCTCAACTGGTGTAGAAAACTATTGCATTTTGCGTTGCCAGAATTGGCGTTGAATTGTCAAATGGCGTTGAAAATTCATTGCTAGTATAATATTTTGATCAATTATTTATAGTAATTAAAATCGTTAAGACGGGATAGCCTGGTTGATATGGCATCAGGTTCGCATCCCTTGGACTGTGAGTTCGAACACCATATATAGAAAGGAGAATGGAAAATTGCCAGGCAATTAGCTTTATATTTTACTGTTTAACATTAGGATTCTCTCATATTTATTAACATATTTATATAAATTGTTATTATTTAATAAAAAGTAACTGACGTATAATTTTTCTTTGTTCCCCTGAGTAGGAATTGATTTTAAAAAATGGTTTTTCACATTACTTGCTTAGTTTTATAATGTAAGGAAAAGGAAAATGTATATACTTACCTTCTAATTGACTCATCAGATTTAATTTTGATACAAATATAGTTTTATTGCCAAGACCACATATGGAATTTTATTTATATAATTTTGCTGCTTAGAAGAATTATTGTGTTCACATGAAGTATACATTAACAAAAATGCACTTTTATGGATTTAATTCAAAATTAGATACAAAGCGGCAATTTAAGGGAATGATCGTATGTCATATTTCATTCAATAAGCTCTAATTTTTAACATTTACTCACTCACATACAGACGGATAATCTAATCATAGATTCATTGGTTCAATACCTGGGGTATATTTAAAATTCTAATAATAGAAATTACACGCTAAATTTTATCCATCAAGATCACTGATTTTTTAAAAATTGATATTGCTTACACATGCAAATAAACAGAGGCCCTGTCCGATGATTGATTTGGATTGATATTTAAAAAGAATTGCTATTTCATTGTAAATATTGCATGGAAATTTTATATTTTCTGATTCGTTTCTTTTATATTGCGTCGGCTGACAGAGAAGGACTATGGTTATTATCTACTCTGTGAGATCTGGAATGAGAAAATTAATCAATGTCCCGTAGTGGAATTGAATAATTACTGTATATCTTACAGTATTTCATATTCGAGTTAATTAAAAGTAATGTTAGAATTATTATAAATGTCGTCTTACTGTACCTTTTTGCTTTATACCCAGTGATTTCTCTAATTCCCTCAATTTAAAACTAAATGCACTTAGTTAAATAAACGACTACTCTGTATTTTGCTTAAATTTGATAAGGCAGAAAATTCTTTTATCTTTCAAAAAAATTTCAATAGAAGTCAAATACCTGAAGAAGTCAAGCGCTTCAAACAAAGCCGTAATTGATTTAAAAAACTAATTATTTCAATCAAGATTTTATTGGTTTTGATTTAAGTGATAATTACGTAATTCTAAAAGGATCCTTTCTTTATTTGCATTTGAGGGCTATTAGCTTTGCGTGAGCGTCTTTTATACTCATTTCTTTTTGTGAAGTACTTAACTGATAATTTCTATTATTTGGGTCTGCTTGTTGAAATTGCTAACTCTCAGATGCGTTGTGATTTTAGAAAGGTTGCAATTAGCTAATGACAATTATAAAAAACGGAACGTCCGAATATGATCTACGTTGAATTACGGAACACAGATAAGAAAATAGAGAATTTAAACGTTTCGGAAAGAATGCCTGAAAAAAAATGAATGCTAATGGAAATAAAATCAAAATATGCCGTTTAAATTTTGTTTATTTAATCTGCAAGTGATTCTAATATCTATTTCTTGACTACAGATCTTATTTTATTTCCAATAAGCTGTATTCTTTTATGAAATGTGTGCTATTTTAAAATTTATTTAAGTCAATTTTTGAATGTGAAAAAATATTATAACGGTTAAAAACTATTCTGTCATTGAAATATACTGACATTTTCGATGTTTAAATGAGTGGGAAATAAATACCAACTCACAATCGTACTAAAGCCTTTTTTTGTTGTTGTTGTTTGAGTTTAATGTAGCAAAATTTTTGATAGATTTACTTTAATCCTATGAAAAAATATGGCTTTTTCATAAAATGTATGCAAAATAGAAATCACTTGATTTCTGCAGTAGGAAACAATTCTCAAAAATTGATATATGTGCAAACCCTAAAATTGATGCATATCAAAATCGAAAAATATGAAACCATTATAAATAATGCAATATTGCAATATTACACGTAGAGAAAGGTTTTATTGCAATGACAATTTTTATTTACGCACAAATAAATTATTACATATCTTATAAAACATGAAACTTAATTTTTTTTATAAATAGAATAATTTGCTATATTTTTAAAGTGTGTGAATTATTACTTAACTCGATGCTACTTAAATGATATTTTACTTTCTTATAATAACAGACAGATCAAGCATTAACAAAATGATTTATTATTATAAATAACACAATCTGTTTAATAGTCTATAAAGCATTACGTGAAGGAGAGAGAAAATGAAATCGGACGAAGTTAAATATTTTTTTATGATAAATTACTAACATTTCAGTGTTTCAAACAATGAATAGATCCGAAATTATACAATTCAGAAAATGTGTTCAATGTAAATAAGTAAAAATTAAAAATTAAAATTTTAAAATTACATTCCTATACATGTTTATAATATTTTAAATTCGATTTTATGTTCAAAACTAAATTAGTTTTAAAATTTCAAGAAATCTCTTATCTAACATTTTCTATATTCTTATGTAGCAGAAAATGAAATATGTGACATATCTTCAAAATTAAAGATATAAATAAGAATGTTTAGAAGCCTATGTATGATAACTGAAGTAGAAATATAATTTTGAGACTACAAGTGAAAACGCAAGAGATACTTCTTCAATACTTCTCACCTTTTGTAGTGGAAATTTTTCGAATCATTTCTTAAAGTATAAGTTAAGAGTTATTGAAATAAGATGAAAGTTTTTCCCATCCTTTTATGACTTATTATTTAAATCTCTTAATTTTATCATAACATAAGCAAATTAATGTACTTAAATCAACCAATATTATTAAAAGGGATAAACTGGAATATTTAGCAGCAGAGACTCCCCCCCCTCCAATGCTAGAATTAATAAATTAAAAAAACAATTATTGAATGAAAACATTGTGAAGGAAGCACTTACGCAAAACAGTTTCTTGGACCAAAATTTTTAGAGTCGAAATTTATTAGTGACTGAAAGTGAGATTGCTCTAAAGGCATGTTGATACTGTTGAATACTTCAAACGGTGCCCGAAAAGATCTTCAGAGTCCTTTTCTTGACACCAAACGCTTAAGCTCTGTTTAAATAAAAAAAATTGATTTTTTAAATTAAAAAAAATTCTAATTTTGTTTATTTTTGTTTTGCTGTTGTTGAAAAACATTAATAGCACATGATGAATGAAAGCAGATGACTGTAGGTCTTGAAGAAAATTCAACCTCAAATTATTATATTCCGACTGTGACAAATTTTATATGGCGCGTTTTACAGAAGAAATACCAGATTAATTATTTTATTCACAAAGGATAACGCTACTATTTTTTTTATTTGTTGCAGGTAATAGAAACTTTAAACTTTCCTTCTGCTTTCTTATTGAACTTAACATTTCAAAGCATTCTTAAGAACTTAGGGGATTCTGATTGTTGGAGAACGAACTATTTAATGTTTCTTTCTTTCATTGTTGAAAGAGGTGAACCCAAGCAAAAATAGTAATGAATTAATTCTTTCAGGACTTTTATTTATCGATTCGCTAGTTAGAAAAAAGCCGTCTGCTGTCTTAAGTGAATTAGAGGCCGTCTGCTGGTGTTTGCTTACTTTTTGCTTGGGGAATTGATTTAATTGATGACGAGTACCGGGTCCATGACACTAGCACTTAATGAAATGATTTCTTTCCTCTGAGGTGTCTCGCCGAGTCTTCCTGTCTGCGTCAGGAACGGGAAATGGGGATACCTGTCTTAATGTATCGATGCGTTAATGTAAGGCTCAATACCAGCCACTGCTTCGCTTGCGCTTTTGTTCTGAAAAGAAAAAAAATACACTATAATTTTGAGTCATACAGCTTTTGTACACAATTCCTTGATATGTTTTGGAACTGCAATCTGAATTTAAACCGTCTCATTGCATAAAAGATCTAAAACGTTGATTAAAATGAGGGGGGGGGGAAATCAATTCACAGAAATGAGGTTTATGATTCTGAAAAGTATATTTTTCAAAATTTTAAAATGATATGAAAAATAAAACTTGTACAATGATATGTTCGAAAGCTCTGAAACGATTTTTTTTAAATCATACTATTTCAATTTCAATCTTTGTAGGGTGCGTAGACAATTTTTAATAATGTATTAATTTTTCTGAAGGCTAAGGAATATTTGAGCTAAATCTTATCTTCTCTAGGGGTATGAAAATATATAAAGTTCAAACAAATGAACAACAAACGGACATTCAGTATTTTAGACTGGCATATTGTCTGTAAATCAATTAATGCAAAAATTGCTTGTACAAAATGCATTACGCTGGGTGAGAGATTGCTTGGCTAAAGGATTTAAAATGTAGTGTTTATTTATTATTTAATTTGGCATTTATTTGTTGGAAAATAGGTGCTCACTTTAACAGGTAATATGATACTTCTTGGTATTGTTTTTGCAAAATTTGTAGAATAAAATCTCATGCATTATAAGATCTTGGATCCAAGCCTAATGTGCATGGTTTCAATGCATGATAAATATGCTCTAGAAAGAACTTCCTTTGTACATAGGGTAATGTTTGAACATTTATTAGAAGGCCAGGTATCATCCGTCTTATCTGAATATGCTTTAGAACAGTTTCCGTGTCTCTTTATAAAAATAATAGTACAATAATTATATAAATTTCTAAGTATAAATATATATAAAATAAATTAAAGATTTATTTAAAATTCAATTTTATATTTTAATAATGTGTTTATAAATATTAAATGGGATTATATTGCACAATCTGATAATATCATTTTATATTCGAACTTCTGCTTGAAATCTTAAATGCTTTCAACTTTTAAAAATTCTTATATAGAAAATATTAGATGATATTACATTGGTGGTGGATCATTTACAATTTTTACAATATTTGTTTTTCCATTATGAAAAGTGGTTTTCATAAATACATCGATGAACAAAAAATTTATTTTGACTGATAGCTCAATAAACCGATTCCCTAAATTTATAAAAAGAGGAACTGGAAGACGACTTTTAAAATTCAGATTCCTTTCGAATTAAATTGCAGTTTCCCCATCTATGTTCATCATGCTTGACGTACATCACGTATGATAAACATATATCTATTCGTAATCTGATTCAGTTACCAGATACGATCTTCTCTAAATTTTGTGCGCTTTCATTATAAATTCAATAAACAAAAACAATTCTTCTCAATTTCTGCTTTATTTAATTTACATTCCTCCTATTTTCGACTGCAGCTCAATTTTTATTTGGTTTCGAAATGCATCGCCTACTATAGGAAATATTGAAGTATGTGAGAAAATTAAACATTTCAATAAATATTTTCAGTTTAAAATTGCCTAATATGCTAAATTATTTAGATATAAAATGTCACAAAAATAAACTAGTAGAATAGAATATTTTCATCATCTGAATACTGCTTAATGTGAATGATGTGTATATTGCTAAATATTAAAGTTCTCATCCCTCAATAAGTATGCTGTTAGCTGCTAATAACAAAGATACATAATATTATGGTATAAAATTTGATGAAATAATGTTTTGTAAGCTTTAATTAAAATAAATATACATTTCTAGTACGAGTATTCATTTCTATTCGAAAGTAATTTTTTTAAAAAAAATGAAGCATATTTTCACTTTCTTCATGTTTTAAGAGAAAGTGTAATCTCGTTGAAGAAGGGATTGTTTGCGAAAATCTTTCGAAAGAATATAAGAGGCTTTTAAAGCTCTAGAATTTAAATCTCCCTTTAAACAGGAATTTGAGAAGTTGCAGAAGTAAACTCTTGCTTCGGAGTTAAGATAAGTTGCCTAGATTAAACTAATTCGCCATCATCTACAGATGAGAATTTTGTCTCGTTAGCAAAGTTCAGGATTTCTTCTCGAAGCTTTCCGAGGCTTGGAAAAATTGTAGTGTTCTATTTTAGAGGAACGAATTTTGCAAATTTTCTAGGAGACTTTATCTCACAGCCTTTTGAATCATTTATTTAACATCAGCTGTGTTATAATTAGCAAGGAATTTGTAAGTTTTGCATCCTTTGTATTAAAATATCGCACTTTTAATTACTTAAAGACATGATTTAACTAATGCTTGGTAATTAAAATTCTCATAAAAATTTATTCTTTGCAACTAAGTCGCAGCACTTTATTACTTACTTTATACGAGATTGCTGTATGAAATTTTATACATTAGCTGCTGTCTTTCCTCAGACACATCTTCATAAACTGAAGATACTTCCTCCACCCAATCTAAATTTTGAACAAGTACTATTACTGAATTTCTGTTCCAAAATTCATGAATTCGATCATTTGTCCACAGTTGATGGATTTTGAAGGTGTTGAAAATATTATATTCTACTGGTTTTATAGGTATTTGCAGGCACTTTTAAATTATATTAACAATTATATGTTACTGAATAACTCGATAAAAGAACTATTGATATCTATGACTTCGTGTGTTCAAATTAGGTATTTTTGAATTAAATTTTTAAGAGAAGACGGGCAAAGTATGTTTTTGTTAAAAAGAGAGAGATTGATGATTATTGACAAACACATACAAAAATATTTACAAAATAAAATTAAGAGCATTATTCAAAATTACTTCACATGCTCTTTCAAAAGTTACTTTGTAAACTGTCAGTATAGTTAAATAATTATCGCATATTTTAGAAGCCTTTTTGTCCCAACCAATTATTAAGCTAAAGTAGTCTCATTTTTAAAAATATATTTCATTAGTATTATGTATGGCCTACTTGGTGCCATAATACTTAATGTGCTAGATGTTTCAACAAGCGTCTTCAACAAATGACTTCTAGTAGTTAAAATGTTTGCTAAGTAGTTTATATTAACCTATTGTATTCAATGAATACAAAATTCAATTTGTGATGCAACTGTGCCAGTTTAGAGCTCCACTAACCTTCTCTGAGGTTTAATAATAAAATTTTAATAAAAGAAATACCATTTGATTACCGATTAATGTTGGTGACGCTTTGAAAAAACAGATTTTCCTAATGGCTTAGATGCCAAAATATATATTCAACGTAATGTAAAAAAATAGACTTTTTGCAACAATTATTTTAAAATTATCAGTAATTTTTATGCATTGAATAAAAAAAGCATTAAAAAGGGAATTGCATACGTGAAAATTAAATAAACTGCTCCAATGTATTTAAAAACAAAACAAATAAGAAACTGAGTATTTAGTCCTTTGCTCACATGGCTTTGGAGAACGAAATCAGGTATCATAGTAAAAATTCACCGCTATCTATAATATATCCTAAATTATATTATTCAAAGAATAGTATAACTAAATATAATTTAAATATCATTAAGTCACAAATCTTTCCCAATGTTTGATGATCTGTCTTTTAAAGTCGAATCCAAAATCTGAATGAAAATGAATTTAATTATCTGAATTTCTTATCAGCAACTTAACAATTAAGATTAATTTGACACTTTATTTTGAAACTTTACGAAAATTAACTCTATTTCTTTATTCCTTTCAAGTAAGCATAATAATAATAAAAGCTGTGCAATTTGAAAACAATTTCTTGAAGGTATTGAACTTTTACGACAAGAACTAACGTGCCCCAGTTCCGGATGCAGTGAAAGAATGTCTACCTAGATTGACGGTTATCTCATTAGAAATATATCATATTTGATTGTTACTAATTATTTAACAAAATTAGTTATAGAAAATCTCATTTAGAAGGCTTAAAATTTTAAAAATTTTAGCATACATTAGATATAAATATACAGTAAAATTAAACAATAAAAAGCTGTCATTCGCTGAACTAAAAAAAGTCCTGAAAATACAAATAAAAGTTCTCTAAAAATGGATCGAAATACACAGTGATGTATTAACTGAAAAGAAATGAATTGGTAATATATAAAAGATATTTAAAAAACTCACGAATAAAAACATTAGCAATAATTCTAACTCCTCTGCCAGAAAAGTATATAATGAAACGAAAAGAAGTTTAAATGATAGAATTTTCAAACCTCAGCTCATTTACATTTGTTACATTCTTGCATAATTGTTTTAAAAAATAAAGCGTGAATTTCGAGATCCAGTAGCTTTTTTTTCAGGCTTATCTTTATTCATATACAAGTAAATCAATTACTTATTAATATTTTTTAATACTTATAAACATTTATAAAAGTCTTCTCTGATTTGCGCGATGCCAGGACAAAACTTGAACGTACTCATCTTGTTTTCATTTAGATCAATCTTGTTTTAATAGTTACAATTATACAAGAAATAGACTGTAACTTGGGTTTCTTGCGAAAATATTATTCTCATTTTTGTACCTTGCGTCTTTTACAAGTTTGTACCATGAATTTGGAATCTTCCTGTAAAGATAACAAGCCTCTCTAAAATCTAGTTTACGAAACTTCGTTTCTCACTGTATAGATCCTGTCATCAGGGTTTTGCTGCATTTTACGTACTTAATAAAGTAAAATGTTTTTTTTTTTAAATTTTTCGAACATAGACCTGACATCTTTTGAACTGTTGAATCAGTAATTCCTTTTACATCATAAATTACTTTGTCGTGCTCAGCTAAATTAATTATACGATCCTAAGTAATTTTAAATTTTATAAAAATGAATCGTCACTTTCTAACCTGATTTCGACACTAACGATAGGTGCATAACTTTTAGATCCTGAAATCCATGACAAATTTAATCAGAATTTAACTCGCACTGCATAATTGCATAATAGCTGTTCCAATTGGAAACGCAATTGGAAAGAATTGTTCGGAAATTAAATGTGGCGCACTAATCTGCACAGTGTGACTCGGTTTCACAATTAAAGTTGAATTTTTCTCAATTAAATTTCGCAAGTCTCCCTTCGAATTTGGTGCAAAAGTACAGCATAAAGATCTCATTAGGACAATTAACGGAAACTGCGATTCCGTGGGACGGAATGCGTTGAATTCTTAACACAGGAAAGACGCTCTCGGGTAATGAGGGGAAAAGTTGACTCGGTATAACTGTAGAATTGACTCCGAACGGAATTGCTTCGTCGCAATTGGTGGCGATCTCTCTTTTAAAACCTCATTTCGAAACGCATATTTTCTGGCCGTTCAGGATTTACTAATTGTTACTTTCGAATCTTCAATGACAAAGTGTTGCCATTTTGCAGTTTTGTAATTATAGCTAAATGGACTTAATGGTTACTAAATATGCACCTTAACAGCTTTTAAAGAGGGGCATTTTTCGCTTGTATTGCTGTCTGAAGTGACATTTTAAACCTGACGAAATTGCCGCCCTGGATGAATAATTAAAATATTTCGAAGGAATTATGACCTTTAAGCTTCGAAGTTGAAAAACCCTTCATTGTAATGAAGCGTAAAGCTTATGTTATTAGCTTAATATCGGCAAAAAGTCTCCGGGTTTTATTCTTTTATAAATAGTATGCATTTTTACAGGTCATTATCTTTAAAACACATTTCAAATAGAAGTTTCTTTTCATCTGAGTAAATGTTGTAAAAATTCAGAAATTAGTATTATATAGTTATAATGCAACAGTAACATTTAAAAGTTATATTGTCCTTATACCATGTGTAAAAAATGGAATCACAATAAAGGATTAAAATTTGCAGTAGAAACGTTCTGCATTATTCATGAAAAAATATATTTAAAGTATTTGTGAGGGATTATTATATATTTATTTTTAACATGTTGTTTTATTTTTAATCATAATGTGCTCTATTTTATAAGTTTTATCACTGTTGTTGTTTCTAATGGCACTTGCCCTAGACAAGTTCCCTAATGACTGTCAGCGATTTTAAGCCAAAATAAGCGTCTTATTTTGAAGTAGCGCCAACTAGGACGAAGAACACGACTTATTTACTCACTCATCACATTTGCTTGAACAGCCACTTTTTACGGGGGGGGGGCATTCACACACTTCACAGATAGAACAAGGAAGAGCAAACATACCCGAAATGGAACTCGAACCCCGGACGTCCAGATCACGCGGAAGACGCGCTAACCCTGTGCCAGGGTGACGACAGTGTTTATCATTTCACGTGATATCATATTTTACATTTTGTTTTGTTTACGAAGTATAAAGTATCATAGTCATCAGAAAATTCAAACTGGAGGTTTTGACAAATCTTGAAAAAAAAACGAAGTGCGAAAAAGACATCTTTGTAAAATGTCTTTCACTCCATTTCACTCAATTCAAAATTGCTTTGAGAGAGGCTGGTGAAAACTTGTATGAATATGAACAAAGTAATTGGTATCGCACTTCTGTGGGTGTTCAAAAGTTGTGTTCATTGTTGCGTGAAGAGTATCATTCAATCGTGTGTATCAAATCCTCAAAGAACACTAGATCGTCAAAAGATAATAAAATTATACCACTTGATTCTTTTTCTCAGCAAATCATTTCTAACTTTTTAGCTGTACGTTCTTCTTGGCTTTCATCATTTTACAAGGGCCGCAGTGGTCTGGTGGGGACGTCACGACTTCGGAATTTCGAGGATCTCCGCCTCGTGACCCAATAACATCGAAGAGTTTTCGTGTAAAGCAATCTAGTGATTGCTTAATTTTTAGGAGACAAAGATCCTTAGGAGACTAAATCTTTAAGAGACGAACTTCCATACCGCTGGCATGGAATGGAAGTTTTTAGTGGGTTTACCAGCTAAAGTGAAGTTCTCCTAATCTGACTGCTGTTTAGAATTACAAGGTTCTTCCCAAAATAGCCCCAGTGTTGCTTTAAGATTGGACGTTAATATCACTGAAACTAAACTACATTATTTTACAAGGCTGCTTTTTTAAAGTATTCGTGATACCACGGCTTTGGGGTCCACATCCAAAAAATGTGAGTTTTAAACATTCTATTCTTAGTATTGATGCAAGCGTGTTATTTTTAAATAATTAATCAATGAAATCTTATAATTAGTACTAACAAAATAATTGCATAATTATATATCGATGCAAGGAAATAAAATAGTTGCATATGGTACCATTTTCTAGAGGAAGGTATCAATTTCTATTTTCCTGCTAGGATTCGTTGTAAGTGGTTTCATCCTGAAGAATATTTTCTTTTCACTTGATTTCGTCACCAATTTTATAAAAATTTCTCTAGTCGTTCTGAAATTAATGATACGAGAACTATAGTGAGAATTTTATATATTGCTCTGCTCAATAAGAATGAGTCAATTTTCATTTGAAAAAGATATGATTGTCAAATGTTTATAATACATTTTTTTCGGTTTCCGCAAAAATGTATCAATAAGTAGGAATTAATATTATTTTAAATATCAAGTACTACTGGCAGTAATTTTATGTTTTGAAAGAATATTTTTTAATGAGATACGGAATTTAGTTTTGTCCATTTTCAAAAAGACGAATGTATTGAGTAAAAGATATGCATTAAATTTGTTTCCCACCGCTATTCCAACAAAAAAAAAAGTTTGAAACGTCGTAAAACAAATCTTTCAACGTAACTGCTTATCAGAAACAAATGTGATTGGAATGAAATATTTAAAGAAAGTAGAGAATATTGATCATTGATGAACCACGCTCTGAAAGATTATTCACTTCATTTTGTCATCAACGGGTGAATCAGATAGTTTGTATTTATCTTCGTTTAGTAATCAAAGGCACTGATGAACAAGTACCTTTATGGAAAACTTTAAAAACAGCAGAAATCATAGAGCATATTTTATTTAAATTAACATCGAAATTCAAAGAAAGGCTAGGACTATTTTGGCGCAAACCTCATAATAATGAATCGCTGTCAGAAGACGAGGACAATACCGGAGCAGACACATCCTTCTGTAAACTTCCAGACAAAACCAGTGGGAGGGAATTTGACCCCTACAGATTTAATGTGCACTCAGAATTCGTAGAAAAATAAATGGAGAACTGAGCAAAACATAATAGGTTTTTTTTTTTTCAAAATGTCATTATTTGTGCGTGTGTTTTTGACAAAAAAAAATATTAAACAGTTCCGCAAACTCCTTGCCCATGCGATTTGCATTCTCTGACTCTTTCTTATTTAAACACCGACATTTTATTTTTATGGTACCTGTTTTGAGTCTATTAACCCTTTGCACTCAGAAAAATAATTAAATGCAAATTTATTTACCTAATACAAATATCAGTTGCTGTGAAAAATAAATATGTATAATTCTTTTAAGTCGAATTTCTTTGAAAGATTAATCTACACCTCTTAACCATTATGTAGGCGTTTATAACGATTGAATTTGAAAAATGAATGAATAAAACGTCAAAATGATGCACAATCTTGAATCGTAAGTAAGGGACACCATAGGAGTGCAAAGGGTTAAATGTTGAGTGCATAAAAGCAAATATGAAATGAATCTGGGGTGATTATACAACGACTTTAAAATACAATTTGATGTTCGACAAAAGTGAAAAAAAAAACATTATATATAAATCAGAAATACATTGCGATTACAAGAGATTATTTTGAAACAGCGCACAGTAAAATTTGATAAACAAATTAAAATTCTTATAAACAAAATAATTACGCAATATTATAAGAAAGAAGTAATTAGAATATGTAAAAAAATGAGTAATTTTTCTACATATATTGATATTACTGATTGTTTAAGAAAGAAAAAATACTCATTGAAAGACGAAAAGCACTACAAAATATTTGTAATCAATAAAAGAAACGTCTTTATAGATAAGTTTATATTATAACATAAAATTCTTTTTAAACTCTTCCTGTGGAAAATGAAAGCTGTCACGTTAAGCCAACATTTCTAATCAATCATATCCATACGTTTCTCCAGAAAGCAAATTGTAAATTCTTCATCTAAAAAAATGAACTAATAACTTAGTCTTTTATCGTTTGTGCGTCCTTCTCACTCTCTGTGCAATTCTTGATATCTCGTTCGCTCTCGAACGAAGTGTGCTTTCTCTTGATTTATGAGTCTGAGATTGCTTTCCCCCTCCCTTCTTTTTTCCCTACTCTTGATGATAAGAAAACCTAAAGGGCAAAGGAATAAGATGATGCGTTTTGTTTCCCGATCAGATACTCATTTTTTTTCTTTTGTTGAATCGAAAATGAGATCTGTATTTATTTGTTATATATATTTTTTGTTAAGTACATAAATGAAATAATTCTGTGCAGGAGGAATGTAGTAGCCTCTGGTAGAATAACGATGTATTTTGTAGTCAACGCTTTTGATTAGAAACTTTTAATGCATTTAAGCAATTTTTTATCAAGTTATTAATTAAGTCAATTCCTATCTGCCTTAAGAGACCAGTTTATTTGACTGAAATATGGTAATTTTTCCCATTTTAATACGAATTACCCTACACGACATTGATCATCCATCAAAAATATTTCTCAATGAATGGTCGCGGATGTCTGACTAAGAAATGGCCGAGGAAAAGTAAATTAATATAGAGTGGAAAAAGTTGACCAATTTAAAAAATGCAAAAATCCTAATTATCAAATAAATGTCACTAAAAAGTATAAATTTTATAAATTTCAAAATATTGGTATAACATTAACTCTTTATTAAACTTGATGGGTTGTATTTTTTGCATTTCATTGAATTTATTTAGTTATTAAAATTGTTATAGACAACGCAAATCTTGATATTATTGTGTAAGATCGTGTTTGACAGGAAATGTGGATTATTATCAAATTAATATAAAACAAATATATTTTCAGAAAAGGTTCTCTAAAATATTATTAATATTACTTCTGGCCGTGGTTTTCTTTATTATTATTCAAAAAATTGGTAAGAGTGTTAGTAAAACGTTCTTTATTGTGAACGCATTTTATTCATCAACCTTTTATCAAAAAGACACACAAATGTAGACCAGTTTTTGATAAGCAATCCAGTCTCGTTTGTTGGATAAAAATACAATTTCCACATTATGCATCCTAAGACACCCGGAAGATTAAAAAAAACAATCATGTTTTTCTGCTTTTTCAGCCATTAATAACCCACAAGGAATTTGGTGAACTGATGGTTCTTCGCTCTGTTTTCGATATACATAAAATAAGTTCTTAATAATGTTGTTTAGAAAATACAAAATATTGCATTATATTTATTTTGCCAGAAAACGTGCATAAACATAGTTTTTGTTATGAACATAGCACTTTTTCCCTTAGAGACCAATATATATAATTTAATGCCATTAATGTAACATTAAGATGCTAATTTCTTTGCATAATTTAGCGATTTCTTAGACGTATCGCTAAGAAGCTTTAATTTTTTCAATCTTTTCCTTTATCACAGAAAAATATTTATTGATTTTGTTTTTAAATAGATCCGATTATGCGATGGCAATATCAATTCGCGTAATAGTTTAGATAAATTGTTGCAGTTAATCATTTAAGTAGTTTGTTCATAAACGCTAAATCGGTGAAAATGAGCGAAATGAAAAATATTTCTTATATATATATATATATATATATATATATAAATATTTCTTATAGGGTACGGAAGCTAACTTTATGTAAGCCCAATTATATTAAATTTTTTAAATCGAACCTCTCAAGATATATATTTTTTATTTATAAATTTCGTATTTATTTTAAAATGGACAAAATATGTATTTAAATGATGAAAAATTCATTTATGTATATTTTTCTGCAAAAAACAAACTTGAAATTTATGCATCTGGGTATATA
>JAOUZG010040507.1:1329869-1407130 GCA_026289955.1 Argiope argentata
ACTACATTCATCTCATCTTCGCGACAGATTGGTGGAGGCGCCGGGTAATACGATTACAACGGAAGAGCTACGCCGTAGCCGACGTATTCAAGGACTCGATCCTGAATTTGGTCTCCTACCGGATTCAACTAGACAATTAAGGAAAATGGCTGAAGGAGAGGAAGCCGATCAGAAGTCCTCGGCTGGGGCCAGTTTTGTACCGAGTAACATTGCGCCCGTTCCGATTTTGACTTACCAGCTTCCCAGAAGTCCTTGCACTTTCTCTGGAGGCAACCAGGAAGATGCTAACCGGTGGCTCAAGGATTTTGATAGAATAGCGAACTATAATCGCTGGGATGACCAAATGTGCCTAGCGAACGTCATCTTTTATCTCGCCGGAACAGCTCGACAATGGTTCGATAACAATGAAGACACTTTCACTAACTGGACCGTTTTTCGGAATTCGCTGAAAAATACATTTTGCCGCGCAGCTGACATAAAGCGCCAGGCTGAAACCCTGCTACTCAACCGTGCACAGCGAATTGATGAAACGTCTGAATCTTATATTCAAGATGTACTTTCCCTTTGCCGGAAAGTTAACCCATTTATGGCCGAAGACGAGAAAGTGGCCCATCTCATGAAGGGCATAGCAGAGGACTTGTACCAGATTTTGTCGTCTCAGGAATATGAAACTGCCGATGCTTTAGTAAAACGATGCCGTCACATAGAAAGCCTTCGACGAAGACGTATTGTACGAACCCGATTTCAAAGGCTACCTAATGTCTCCGCCGTGTCGGCCGAATTGGATGCAGAGGATCTTAGATCATTGGTACGCACCATCGTCAGGGAGGAGCTTCAAAAGATTCGGTCGGAAGCACATGGCTATACAGATACCGAAGCTGAGCCCCCACGTGATATTGCATCTGTGGTCCAGGAAGAGGTTCTGGAGGCCCTAGCACCACTTACAGAGGCAAGAAGAGGTACAACAAATCCCCGACGTCCGGTTCCAACCAGGCCACAGCCAAGGCGTGAAACCACCAACAGACCCACTCCACAACGTAGAACAGACTTATGGAGGACTGATAATAATGTGCCTCTCTGCTATCATTGCGGACGTCCAGGACATGTGCTAAGGTACTGCCGGGAGAGACGTCAAATATTTCAAAACGCCCGATCCACTAGAACCACCAACCCTCGACGAAACGCGTATGCTGACTCCCTTGGTAGCTTCGACGACGACCATGCACAGTCTACTTCTTCCAGAATAAGAAGTAGCTCGCCTTACCCACGACGTTCCCTCAACCGCCGAGAGTCGCAATCACCCGTGCGCCGTTCCAGTTGCTCTCCACGCCGACTCAATGAGGAAAACTAACTCGGGCGACCTATACAGGAGGTAAGGCCGCAGTGGAAGAAAATCCTCCGACGTACACCACAGCCAAGTTAAAAGACAACACCACCTATATTATCGCAAACGGAGAGTGCGTAAAAGCCCTCGTTGATTCTGGTGCCGATTATTCTGTCATATCCGAAGAATTACGCCGACGATTGAATGCCACTATGTTTGTTGAGAATGTTCCTATACTGAAAACTGCTTGTGGTAAAACTGTAGCCGCCTCTGGACGTTGTGTATTAAGGATGGACTTGAACGGGACTGTGAAACCCTTTGAGTTTCTCGTGTTCCCTCATTGTAGCCATCAAATGATACTTGGCTGGGACTTTTTCCGTGCCACCGATGCCGTTATCGATTGTGGGAATCAAGAGCTTCAACTTGCCGAAATCCTTCCATGCGACTCTGATTCAAAGGAATCGGATTGCTCTTTGATAGCCGCATCGGATTATTTAATTGAACCTAACTCTACAAGACAAATATGTGCTATGAATCCACAAGTGCAGGAAGCAGATGGAGCTATGATTGTTGGAAGTACAGTTCTGAAGTACGAAAAGGAGTTATTTATACCTGCTTCAATTGTCGACATTGAGAATGGCTTTTGTAAGGTGTGGATAACAAACTGTTCACTACGTACTCAATTGATTCCAAAAGGAATGAATATAGGGTGCTTGACGACAATAGCTAATGACGCAATCTGCTCCTTGAGTGATCAAGGGCAAGAAAATTCACAGGGGCACAAATCAAGAAGAATAGTAACACGAGAAAAGTTAAAAGAAACTCTCGATTCTTGTCTAACACTTACTGAAAAAGACGAGCTATTAAATCTACTGGAATAATTTAGTGATATTTTTGATTTTAAAGGGACTGTGAGAAAATCTCGATGTAGTTCCGTGAGACACAAGATCGATACAGGTGACAACGCCCCAATCAAGCAAAGGCCTTATCGTGTATCAGCCGTTGAAAGACGCGCGATATCCGAGGAGGTGCAACGAATGCTAAAAGAAGACGTGGTACAGCCATCAGACAGCCCATGGTCGTCTCCTGTCGTACTTGTGAAGAAGAAAAATGGTGAATGGCGATTCTGTGTCGATTATAGAAGATTGAACAAGATAACCAAAAAGGATGTATATCCATTACCTCGCATCGATGACGCCTTGGACTGCCTAGCTGGGGCGAAAATTTTCTCGATGATGGATCTAAAAACAGGCTACTGGCAAATTGAGGTCGACGATAAAGACAGAGAAAAGACGGCCTTTGTGACATCGGATGGTCTTTATGAATTTAAAGTCATGCCATTTGGGCTATGCAACGCCCCTGCTACTTTCGAACGGATGATGGACACGGTACTAAGGGGCCTAAAATGGAATATTTGTCTTTGCTATCTTGACGATATCATCGTGTACGCACCGAATTTCCAAGAACATCAAATACGCTTGAGGAAAGTTTTGAAGTGTATCCAGGAAGCGGGACTGACATTAAATTCGAAGAAATGTTATTTTGGCAAAAAGAAGCTAACGATATTGGGGCACCTAGTTGATCAATATGGTATATATCCTGATCCAGAGAAAATAGCAGCCGTAGCAAAGTTCCCTACCTCCAAAAATATCGCCGATGTCAGAAGTTTTCTGGGCCTATGCTCGTACTATCGACGATTCATCAAAAAATTTTCCGATATCGCGAAACCTCTGCACGATTTATTAAAGAAAGGTGCAATGTATTCTTGGAACCCGTCACAGAAGGAATCTTTTTCAACACTCAAAAAATTACTGACCAGTGGCCCTGTTCTAGGACATTTTTTGCCGGATGCGGAAACAAGAATACACTCAGATGCTAGTGGGTATGGAATTGGTGCAGTGCTGGTACAGATTCAAGATGACGTAGAAAGACCTATAGCTTATGCATCCAGATCCCTTACTGCAGCCGAGAAAAATTATTCTACAACTGAAAAGGAATGTCTTGCCGTGATCTGGGCGATCAGTAAATTCAGGCCGTATCTCTATGGAAAGCCGTTCACTGTAGTTACGGATCACCACTCTCTGTGTTGGTTGGCCAAAGTTAAGGATCCATCGGGAAGACTGGCTAGATGGGCTCTCAGGTTACAAGAATACGACATTAATGTCACTTACAAAAGCGGTCGCAAACACTCTGATGCGGACTCTCTGTCGAGAAAGCCTCTCGTTGAACCAACATCTGAGAGCAATGATGAAATCCCTTTCCTTGCAGCTATCGTAGATTACGCAAAAGAACAATGGAAGGATAAACAATTGAAGGCCATCATAAAAATCCTCAAGAGGGGTGACACGTATCGAAGTTATGAAATGAGAAGTGGTATACTGTATAAAAGAAACTAGGACTCGATGGGACAGCCATGGCTTTTGGTGGTGCCAAAGCAACTTCGCAGTGATGTCCTAAGAAGTCTTCACGACGCTCCTACAGCCGGTCATCTCGGTTTTGCCAAAACATATGACAGAATAAAAAGGAAATACTTTTGGCCAGGATTATATGGGAGCGTACGTCGATACGTATCGCACTGTCGAGAATGCCAAAGACGTAAATCGCCACCACAGCTCCCGCCGGGGCAGCTACATCCGATAAAACCTCCTGACGTACCGTTTGCCAAAATTGGAATCGATCTACTTGGACGCTTTCCAATTACCAGAAATGGGAATCGGTGGATTATTGTTTGTACGGATTACCTGACCAGATTCGCAGTTACAAAGGCAGTACCAACGGCTGAAGCTATAGAAATTTCTAAATTCCTAGTTGAAGAAATTGTACTGAAGCACGGGGCTCCCAAGGAAATGATAAGTGATCGAGGGCGTAACTTTTTAGCCAACATTGTTAAAGACATCAATCAGTTATGCCAGACGTCGCATCTTCTGACTACCGCCTACCATCCACAGACCAATGGGTTGACGGAAAGATTCAACAAGACATTAGCAGACATGCTGTCGATGTACGTAGACGTTGAGCAAAGAAATTGGGATACCATTTTGCCCTTTGTAACTTTTGCTTATAACTCAGCAAAACAAGACACCACGGGATTCAGCCCATTCTTTCTTGTTCATGGTAGAGAAATCCAGACACCTCTAGACATAATTTTCCCGTCTAATACCGAAACCTCAGCCGACAATTATGTGCATCATCTGATTACCAAGGCCGAAGAAGCTAGACAGCTTGCAAAACTCCACATCCGTGAAGCACAGGTTGCAGATAAACGCCGATATGATGAGAGACATCGACCTGTCAGCTACAATATCGGGGATTTAGTCTGGGTGTTCACCCCGGTACGAAAGGTGGGATTATCCGAGAAACTCCTAAAGCGCTACTTTGGACCTTATCGAGTAACACGACGATTATCTGACGTGACCTATGAAGTAGAAAGCATGGAACGAAGTAGAGGACGTCGGAGTTCAAGAGACGTCGTCCATGTACTACGAATAAAACCTTATCTTGATCCAGGAAGGCAATTTGCTGATGGAGGGATACCTGATGTTTCCAGGGGACCTGTTACGAGAAGCCACACCAGATTGCAGCGGGACGCTGCTTCCTCCTAAGGAGAGGGAAATGAAGCGAAAATGAAGTTCCTAACCAAGCGCCCCGATGGCTCAGTCGGGAGAGCACGGGATTCGTAATCCGAAGATCGCGGGTTCGAATACAAGCGGAGCAAGTTGCTATGGGAACTCAGATCATTTCTGTTTCAATTTAATTTCTCATTTGTTGTGTTAATTATGCAAATTTGTATTATGTAAATTTATTCCTAATTTTCTGCGGGCCTTCAAATTCTAGAAGGTTTTTTGTGTATATAAGTAGTTTCGAGATTAGTCTGATAATAAAAGAATCGTGAGCTGAGCTTGAGTGTGTTTATTCTCGTTAGCTCTACTACATTCATCTCATCTTCGCGACAATATATATATATATATATATAGAGAGAGAGAGAGAGTATACTTTGTATTCATCCAATCAAGTTCAAGTTAATTTTTGTTTGTTAAACTTTTAGTAGATGGCATTTGATATTAATATAGTTTTTTTTATATATTAATTCATTAATTTTTATTAACAAAAAAACTAATTTTCTGTCCTTTATAATAGTTCTTTATAGTAGTTGTATTTGTTAGGCCGGGATAGCCTGGTAGGTTGGATTCGAATCCCCTGTGTTGCAAGTTCGAACTGGTCGTAATGTTTTCCATGTCGGGAGATATACCACTGGGGGTACCGAGTCAAAGGCGATCGTTATTCGGGCGATCGTTATTCGGGTGTTCGTTATTCGGAGTTATTCGGGATCCAAGCCCTCAGAAGATACTGCACCCGTCCTTCCTTTGTAAAGCGGAACACGAGAACCACAATTGTAATTATTCAATAAAAAGTAACTAAAATAAAATCTTTCCAAACTTCCTAAATTTTTCCAACTATGCAAATTTGGAATTAATTTAAAAAAAATTGTTTTTTATATTATTTGTTTCCTAATTGTTCTGTATAAAATCTGTTTCGTACTCTTTTTTCATTTTTTTAAATTGACGATAATAACAATAAAACACTTTCAATACTTTGAAAATATCATCACAAATCATTCCAAAAGAATCCATTATTTTTGTTCTCTTTTAATGCTCATTGTAACGATTCTGTCCAACTAAAATGCCTTCTTCTCGATATCGTAATATCTTGATAACATTTTAAGAAGAAACAACCCTTGAAGCATCGTTCCCTCTTTCAAAGTGTGATAAGCGCAAACTAATTCCCTGTAAGAGTATGGAAATGCTCGCCACTCTGCAATTCAAAGTAACCAATGAAAGCAAATCCCGCCCCACGCGACTGGAGTTTATAACGACCATAATCAGCCGTGAGGTTCTGGCGCAAATTGCATCCAATCTGTCGGAAGGGGACAGATGCGATGACCTGGTTTATTCTGGGCGATAGCACTACACCAGTCCATAGGATTTGTATCCGCCTCAATCCTCCATTATCCACAGCAACGTTTAACACCCTAGTCCCTAATTGTGCCCATTCCATTGGAGCCATTGAAGCGCAGCGGAATTAGCAACAGTGCCCTCCTAATGCCTCTGCACTTAGCGCCTAAGCACGGACATTCGATCCCTTGTCCCGAATAAATTGAGAGAGCTCTGAAACTGGCCTCATCTTATTAAAGACTTTTCCCTCACGGTGCATCTCCGACGTCCAGTTTAACTCCACGGGAAAGAGATTCTTCCGAGAGAAGAGTATTAGGATCGAAGAATGGCAACGGCGATTGAAAGCGATGGGCCTTAAAATGGCCTGGGTAAGAGGAATTTTTAAATGCGGTTGCTGGCAGTGATTAAGGCTCGTGTTTCTGGAGTTGGTTGATACTTTAATGGCTGTGTTACTTGATGGGACATGACAGCAAGTGTAATTTTAACTCGGGGATTAACTGTAATAGATGATGGACAATTAAGGTGGCGTTAGCATTAATTTGGTCTTAGTGGTTTTATCTTTCTTATGGCTCCGTTAACTCTTGTTTTGATGCTACTGCATTTCCACCTGCGTAAGCTTTATAATCGAAATTTAAAGGAAAATGAAATGCAGTCCACTTAAGGATATTTCATTATCAGTTTTAATAATGAAGTATTTAAATAACTGTTTGGGATGGCTGCACTTTGAATAATTTCGGTTTCAGTTTTAAGTAAATTGTAACTCATCAGATATTTACAGCATTCAAGTTCATCAATTCTAAAAGCAAGATGTTTTGAATTTGCTTCTACTGGAATAAATTTAATGAAGAAATATAATATACCCGAAATAAATTTATAAAATTTTTATCTTAAATATTTCTTTCATTCCTGTAATTAGGGAAGTCAGACATTCTTCTCGGGTAATTTTATTCAGATGCTGTTACCATTAAAATGAATACTTGATTCTTACAAGTATTTTATGTTACTTTTTAAAGATACAATAAATTTTGGAAACATTTACATAACTGTGCAACGTAAATGATGACATACAGATAAATGCTTACTTTGTCGTCATATTTATTTCATAACTTCAGACTGCTTGAGTATGGCATTTTCGGTACTTTGATTATTAATGTCTTTGAAAAGACTCAAGGATAATTAGGAATCATTTTTTAAATGTGGAATATAGTTGACATGTACTTTCGTTTTAACACTTTTTATAGCGAAAAAATAAAGCCAAGATGAATTCAAAGCTACCAAAACCTATTCCAAACAGAAAGTCCTGATATTTTTGCGCAATTTTATATGGCACCATCTTAGACATTTTCTTTACATATTTGTAATTATATAAGGATAATTGTTATTTGCGTAATAGACCACTGATCTTTATCGCCCTATTTGAAGGCGTCGCCAATGAGTTGTTAAACCGCCAATAATGGCAAAAAATGGTAATTATTTAAAAAATATATTCAAGCCTTAACTGTAACCTCCATTTTGTTGGTTACGTTGGCGTCGACAGTTTATCGCCAAATCCGTCGCCAATGAGTTACAAAACCTTTGGTGACAGTTGGTCGACGGTCTAATACGTCAGTACCGAAAAATTTTATGATATAAAGTTTATTACATTCAGAGAAATAATTCTAATAATTCTGATCCATTTAATTTTAACACATGTTGCTGAAAAAGTGTAGAAAATGAATCTTCTCTTAAATGATATTGTAAAAAACTGCATAGTATTCAAAACGGTTTGACAGACTCCCAATTTGTATGGATGAAATATGCGAAATCTCAAATGGATCTAAAACTTCAAAAAACGTATTTATGAAAAATATAATGGAAATTATAATATATGGTGATACAATTAACAAGTGTATTTAAATTTAAATTAATTTAAATACTATTTATCGTTCTTTTTTGCAATATATTTCTATTTTTAAACTGAGAATTAATAAGTGTTTGGAAATCATTTTATTTCCAAAAAAAGGGGCTTGCAAAAACTTAATGTAATATTCACTTCTATTTCAGTGCCTAATATCTTTTTGTGGGCTGAATTGAGCACCAAAATGAATTTCCAGTGATTGCAACACTGAACATCTTCCGAGAATAATGAAAATTTATTGTAAATATATTTATTAGTGGCATTTCCTTAATGACACTTACATTTTTAAATAAAAGTTAGGAACTTCAAAAAAACATTGTTTTGATTTCTGTTAATTTTTTCTAATTAATTAATTATCCAAAACATTTTTAAATCATACGCTAAATTCACTTTTTTTGTGTGCTCTTTTGGTGAATAATTTTTTCAGAAATGTCGCTTAGTTGAAAAAATGGTACTAAGAGTAGGAAAGACTTATAAAAAAAATATTCACCTGAGGATTTTTTAATTTTTTCAGACGCGAATTATTAATTTAATACAGTTCCACCGACAATCCTCATGAACTAAAATGCTTGCTGATTAAATTATCTTTTGTCAAAATGAACTAAAAAGGGAAAGACATGAGGTGGAAAATTCAATTCGGGATAAAGTTTATTGTAATAATAGTATATATTTAGAATGTTCCTCCACGAAAATATTGAAGCGAAATGCCAGTCAATTTCGAGAAAATGGTAATCAAATTTTCTGCATAGCTTATATACTAATAATGTAGCCACTGCGAAGGTTTCTTTAAAAAGAAAAACGCATTCCTATCTTAATTTTATTTTAAAAAATTATAATTTAAATGATAAGATAAAATAGATTTATTTTTCCATATAAAAATGAATATCACATTAAATTGAAAATATCTTTAAAATGTAATTAAATTATATTTTTATGTATGTTTTAAATGTATTTAATTGTATTTTTACGTATTTCTTAAATATATTTAAATTGTATTTTAATTTAAATACTGAATATTTTAAAAATGCAGGTATTTACGTTGTAAGCCGTCGATCGTTATCGCCAAATTTTAAGACGTTGCCAATGAGATGCTAAACCGCCAATAATGGCAAACAATGGTCATTATTTTAAAAATTGTGTAAACCTTAACTGTTATCCGTCATTTTGTTGGTTTTGCAGAAGAACATTAAGAGTGCCGTATACACGCCACCTACAATTTTCAAACGTAATGTTATCCTATGGGAAAATAATGTCCCGTGTTTCGTTTGCTATTACGGTGTCTTTATTATGAAGTCATTCTGCCATCGCAAGAGGGAATAAAAACACAGGTTTCTCCCGAAGGATTTTTTTTTCGTGCGTGTCAAAATATTTTTAAATATTTAATAAAAATTGAAAAATGTCAAGGGCGCCATTTAAACGATTTTTTTAAAAAATCTGTCATAAATAAAATAAAACTAGCAACTGAAATACATTCGTTTTGGTACCTTCTTTCCGATACATATAATTTTTTTTAAAAAAAGAAATTAGGAGAATGTGTAAAAACAGCATTTTATACTTAAACTTGGAAGAATAATTTGAACTCCCCCCTAAAGTTCCTTAACTCCTCCCTTTCGCGGAGGAATACACACTAAACCCTCCTTTTACCACGTGATGGATTGTTACTTTTATTATCTGGTCTTCACCCCGTCTTCAAATTTCCCCCTAAGCATTTTCTTTCTGCTTTTCGTTTTTGTTTTGTTTACCATCACAGCTGTGGTCATCTGCCCATTCACAATCTGCACTCGTTTCAGCGAATACTACCGCAACCCTGAAAATAAAATTAGTAAACTTTTGTAAAGGAATTTGAATTTTGCATATATAGCAGCATTTCCTAATTGGTAGTGATAGAATTTCAGAAGTAAAATGCACAGCAAATATTACTCCGGATGAAGTAATAAAAGTTTTTTAAAAAATTTATTTTGGAAAATAAGCAAAGATGAAAAACAACCATTAATAGAAATCATAAATATTATTTTCAAGTGCAGGTCCAGCTGCATATAACACACACATACACAAACAAAAAAAACTTTCATTTTCAAAGTCGACGGCAGAAAACAGAAAAAATTATTCAGAAATCCAAAATTTTGGCAATGAAAAAATAATTAAGATTCTTTTAATCTGACTGTTTATTGCCAAAATTCGTTGATCTCAGATATCTCGAATGAAGGAAACTTCGGATCATTTTGCGATTATACAGGATCAAAAGAAAAATAATTAATGGAAAAAAAAGGAGATAGCACTAATGCTTTCATAGCTTTTTTTCTCTGGATATTTTTATAACTGTACTTTTTTCCATACAATTCATAAATCAATATTATTTTGTCTGCATTCTTTTTTTGTAAAAATTTTATTTATTTGATCTTGTGTTTATGAGATTTTGTACATACATTTATCTTATTCATATATCTTGCAATAAATAATGGTTAATTTTATTATAAATTGAAAAATAAGATTGCTTTTATCAGAAAAAAAAACAATTAGCGGTAATAATTCGTTTAAAGAAAGTAAGATAGAAGAACATTTATATATATTTTTATTTTTTACTAATACTTGAATCTTCTCAAGTTTCTGAATGGGTTTTCTTCAAAATCGTTGATATCTATAGTCATAAAAGAGTAAAAAATGTATATATGTGTATATATATTACAATAGTTAACTAAGCAATATCTTTATTAAAAAGTTGCCTTTGACGATCAGCTGGTTCAATAGTAGAAAAAATATCTAAAGCTTTACATATTTTATGTAACTTGGTTTCTAAATAGCCTTTTTTGAAAAATATTTAGCTATCAAATCTTCAGTTTTTGATAGCTATTTAATTGTGTCATATTATTATGTAGGCCTTAAACAGTTCTGTTCATTATATTACTTATCTCTTACTAATTTTCTGTCAGAGTGCATAAAATTTACACGATAAATTAGAGTGGAGAGGTTAAATTGTAATTAATATAAACGTTTTTTCTTGAAATCAAGTACATCTTTTTTTTAAATATGAAAATTGAAAGCAGAGTCGTTCAGTAATGAAATTGTATGTACATTGCAGAATAACTATTATCATGTCAGAACATATTTTTGGAATGAGGTTTTCTGGTGTCAACAAAAATCCGTAGGTGAAAAATAAACATTTTAAATTTTATTATCGGCACGAGCATATCGAAAAATCAGCTTTGAATAATGCGTTGCCATAGCATTTACAAAAGCTCTAACTTAAAAAAAAATTAATGATTACAGCCAATAAAACCTAGAATAACGTAATTTTGAGCACGTGATTATATGAAATGTAATGAATAGGAAATTATATTTTTTTAAACAATAAAAGCGAGAAAAAGTTTTTTGGATTGTTTGTAATACTAAAGGAACTCATTCAATGAAACCATTAAAATGAATAAAAATATAATTTAAATTGAACGAGCACGTGGTGCTTGGCCGTTCAAGAAATTATGTTCTGACACGATACATTGAAATATGCATAGCAGATTTCATTTAAATCTTTTGTAATTTTCATAACATCTTAAAGAATTATTCAACAGAAATTTCACAGATTTTTCGTGAAATTCAATTTTTAATTTTACTTTCAAAACATTTAAATGATGCAAATATAAATATTTTATATGACTTCAGTCAATAAATGTTCTTATAAAAAAATTATGAAGTTTACATTTTACACAGTCCTTTTGTCCTAAGGAATCATATTCTGAAAAATACTCTTCATACTTCGAGTTTTAAATAAATAAACTTCCTGTCTTCTGCTTTCAAATCTGTTAGTTTTTACATATCAATATTAGATCAATCAATATTTCCATAATCAATAATCAATCCAATCACCGTCGAGGAATCCTGGTAGAGTATCTTCTTTGAGACCGTCTATGAAGTGGTCTAAAATCGTCAGTTTTTGCTGAAGAACGATATTCAAAATTCATAAATTATTCAGTTTTAGTGAATGATTCAGTAGATTAGAAATCAAAAATGTTTCCTTTAAAATATTGATGAAGAAAACTGAGTTATCATTAAAAAGATAGTTTTTTTGTTTGCTTTATTGTTATGCAAAAATTAATTTTGTGCTGTTAATAGTTTCGTCAAGTTATAGCATTGTAAATTTTATAAAGTTTTAAAATCTTGTTATTCTTTAATGTAATAAATTATTGGAGGTATAAGGCTCAATGTTAGTAAAATTAATTAATATTAGATTAGAATATTATCTGTACTGCATATAAATAAAACTGAATGAGAAAGTTTATGTATTAGTTGAAGTTTAAACACTTTCGTTTTTCAAGTTCCTATTTCAGTTAAGAATGTTGAAAGTTAAAAGAGTGCATTGCACAAAATGCGAAATGGTATACGGTTTTTAGAAAAGTATTAAATGTTGAATGTCTCATAGAATTTGAAGTTAAATATACTCGTGTGAGTAAGCAATCAAGAACAAGTAAATTTTAGCAACCATAAATCTAAATTATAAAAATTAACTAAAACTAAGTTGGTCACTGCTTTTATGACAACGTTTTCTTATATGACAAAAAAATAATACTTTTTTATGTGTAACAATATAATTTACAACTATTTGTTTATCAATTCCTGGTGACATAGGAGTAATCATAATTTCTATTTCGTACGAAGCAATATTCCTACCAAATTATTTAATTGAATCTCGCACAACTTTTTAAAAACCTTTAGTTACAAATACAAATAAACAAAATTGCTGACAAGCTTCCAGAAATGCGGAACAGCCTTGATTCATGATGAATGTCAGAGAGAGAAAGCTTTGCAGTTATTTACTCTTTTTTTTTTCTTTTTCTTTGTGTTTAATGTTATTGACCATATTAACCATATTTTATTGAAACAAATTCTTTAGAAATTAGATTCATTTTTTGAAAAATCTCTAACTTCTTTTTATTGTTTCCATATTATTTTTTTATTTATAAGTAAAAAAATATTAGACGAATTTTCAGTCTCAAATATTCCAGATTCTGATACAAAATATATCAACAAATCCTGGCTAAACAGATGAATGGTTGTACTTTAAAAATCCAATAAATAATTAAAACAAAATAAATTTAGAAATAATCACACAATTAATGGTTTAAAAATTTTCAAAACCAGGAGTCATTCAATCCAATATGTGCATTTTACAATTTAATTCATTATTTTTCCTTCCAATTTATGTAAATTGTATTAAGTTGGTTATATCCCACGTTTAGGAAAGCTGATGAATAGAATTCATCCTAACGTTATTTCCAAATTAAATACATTTATCTTTTCTTTTTAATGTGGTACAAATGTGTCATTTAATTAAAATTTAGGATATTTTCTTTTTTGCGAAAATCAGGCAGAAATCTGGAGCATCCCAGCTACACAGAAACACCAGGCAATGTTGCACAAGTTGAAAAATACAACCTAATTTTTTTCATTTCCCTTCTCATTTAAGACAATTCAATATATATTTTAAATAAATAATTTATTTAAAAAATTAAAAAAGGAACATTTTATTAAAATTCACTGTTAGTATTAAAACTATTGAGATAAAGGATTGAACCCATTCTTCGGAAATGAGTCCGATGTCTTACATTTTCATACAAGTAGATCTTGCCCATTCTCCTGGATTGAAAAATTAATAAACTTAATAAGTGTTAAAAATAAAGTCGTGTCAAATAAAATTCTATAAATAATTAAATTATTTAATTGCTCCTTCTTAATTACAGGATTCTACGATATTTACAGAATTATAAAAATTAATTAAATGCCCCAAATCGAAGTGCTTCAATAATTAATCAGTGATGAATTCTATGTTCTAAGTTTCCTTCTAACATTCCCGCTGCCCTCAGTACGATTTTCTGTGCAAGCAGAGAAAATCTAAAATATCTAGCTCAAAAAGTATCTTTTCCAAACAAGTTTGGTTTGTGTGAGTGGGGGGTGATGTCCCCCAAAACGGCGTCAGTTTCCGAGAAGCATCTACAAGGAGAAAGGGCAAGTTTTATTGGGGGTGGGTCAAATGACCTTCTAAATGAAACACTTCCACACAGCAGTATCTCCTGGGGACCAGGAACTCTTTTCTGGTTGGGTGTTATTCGGCTTGTCAATCAAACCTTTTAAGCTTCTTCTTTTGTTAGCTTAGTCACCGCCCTATCACCCCCACCGATAGGAGGCGCTTTCGTCGACATCGAGTTTTTTTTTTTTCTGTATACGGCACTCTTAAGCGCTTTTTCTGATTTTTTTGACTTGTTAAAATCATCAAAATTTGGGGGTTACCTGCCGACAAAAAAGATGCAGTGACGTATTTCTAAAATTATGGCATTATTCCATCTAAAAATACGTGCTTATATGAGATGAATTTATACGTGAAAATGGACAAACAATGACGGTGCAATGTTCTGGTAGTGAATTGGCTCGAGGTGGTTGGCGACCATTGGCAAATCGATGTCTAACACGTCAACAAATGATTAAAAGTATACAATTTTGTTATTGCACAATATATATTAAAAAAAAACAATGCTTTCTATAGTTTTATGGTTTTAAGAAAAATTTCTTTGTTTTAGGCCTATAATCTTTGTTACTATACTGCTTTTGGTTTAAATTTACTTTTATCATTAAATAATTCCATTGGACATGAGTTTCTTTTTTACAACTTAAATGAAGATCAAATTTCCAAGGCACGTAGCTTTTAAACATTAACCTTTCTTTGTGTTGCATTTCCTAAGTATTTGTACATTAATTCAATTAATTTAATTTCAAAACAAAAAAATCGCGTTTTTTTACACTTTAAAAGCGACTTATTTTGTTTTTTAAAGAACCACATTTCAGGATAAAAGCTAAAATGTTAACTTGAGCAGTCTTTTGAAAATCTTACTTAAAACTTTCCAAACAAAATGTCTTAAGCCAATAATTTAATAAAAAAAATGGTGAAAAAATCCAGTGCTCTAGCTTTATTTTAAAAAGGTATACTTTAAGTTGTTGTTTTTTAATCCCAGGAGTGCTCTATTATGCAAAAACCTTCCGATAAAAAGTAAGCGTTAGTAAGAGCCTTAAAAAAATATCCATTTCAAGGGTTTAGCTGGAAAGCCCATTACCCCACTCTAAGATCTCCTCAAAGAAGTGTAATTCTGGATTTGCAACGGCCTTTAAGCCTCCGCCTCTTTTAAACGAGCGATCCCGTGATCCGAGTCTAATCTTTGTGGATTACACTCGAAGAAGCCAACACGCGTTCATTCGTCTTCATTAATAGCTGTTGGCCAATCGGGAGAAGGAATATACGTCACGTGTTTAATGGCCGATTCGGATAGGACCGATGTCAACTTGAAATGAATGATCTTCCTCGACGAAGAATGATTGCATTTGTTTTTCCTTCGTCTCATTCCCGTATCTCAGCCAGGAAGAAAACAATAGTCATGAAATTTCTGTTGCCGTTTTTTTTCTCGGTGGTAATAAATACAGCTCGCACCTGAAACAATGAAAGTTCTTTTTTGTTGACAACAATTCCTTGTAGAGAAGTGAAAGAAACAAGAGAAGTAGTTTCAGAGTCACTGCATTGTTCGCTGAAAGAAGGTATCACCTTTTAAAATGTTTCTTCTTGTAAGTGGAACTTGTGATTTTTCGATTGTTGTCTCTGATTACAGTGAATATATTGCTATATGGTAATGAATGGAAATTCTTTCAGTATATTCAAAATACTATAATTCATGTCTGGGAAAAAAAAAGAAAGATCATTCTTCTAAATTGTAATTCCTGTTTTTTCGTATTTGAAATATGTGAGCAAAAAATATTGTAATCATACAAAAAAAAATGATCTCGTAATTTTGTTTTGGATTGTTCAAATGTAGGAACTTGAAATTAAATGTCTATATCTGAATCAAAATTTAGATTAGTTAAAAAAATGGATTCAAATGCATAACTGCTATGTAAACACAAAAGAATGCAAAATAAGATATTTCCCATAAATGGCTTAAATTTTGTGTTCCAAATTCGAATCTGATTAAACATGCAGGGGTATGCATCGTTTTCACATTCTTTTTTTAAGTTAAAAATTGCTATAAAAACTGTAGGATAAAGGGATTTAGACACAGAATAAAAACTTTCTCAGATTCGAATGTAATTCGAATTTCTCATTGATTTTTTTGTAACTATAGCAAACCTGTAAATGAGTTCTTACATTCACCCATATACATAATATAATCTTATGCATCCTATTACTTTACGAACTGCAAAGGATTAAGACTATACGGATTATAGATTTCGAATGTGGACCCTTTTTCTCATTTTTTATTTAAAATATCTAATAACATCTCGGCTTAAACATAGAATTTCCTGAGAAGAATCTATTAATCCGTTCAGAATATATACTTGGATTCGAATTTCAATTTACAGTTGTTTTACAGATTGAGGAAAATAACTTCTGTGGTTTGATTTCATTTGTCTTTTAAATTTTTTAAAAGAAACTGTTACGATGAACGGTAGTAGGCATTTTTCCGAATTATTCATTCGAGGCAATAGAATGTTTTATGCAAATGTATTAAAACATAAATATGCTAATATCTTTAAAAAGATCTTAATTTACCAAGTCTCTCTCTCTCTCTCTCTCTCTCTATCTCTCTATCTCTCTATCTCTCTATCTCTCTATCTCTCTATCTATCTATCTATCTATCTATCTATCTATCTATCTATCTATCTATCTAACTAACTAACTAACTAACTAATATAAAATTTCGAGCAAAACTGAGTACTTGTTTGTAATTCCAATTAGTTTATTTGGAATTGCACATACTTTTATGAACACCCGCTGAAATTTACATTATAATTCTGTTTTTCTGAACTAAAAATGACATAATTAAGCGAAATTCTAAAACAAAATGCACACTCAGTTTTATCCTAATGATTTATATAAATCTTCACCGTCAATTTCATGCAATTTCTTCACGAATAAGACACCTGGATTATTTTGAAAGCATTTAAATCTAGTTAAAGCATTTGTTTGGTAACAAGTAACTAAAATGTATTAATCTCTATAAGTTCTTCAAATTTTCCTTTTATTGAGCAATAAAATTTGATATTTTAGCGTTAGTAAAATAAGATAAAAAGATGCTTATTTTCGTCTATTTTACTTATTTTAAAGACTACTGTTCTTATAAATAGATGTTCACGCGTTGTTTCGTTGGATTAAGGTATTTAAATCAATATTCGATGAGGAAAATTTTTACAAAGCCATCCGCCATCTTCTGGATTCCTCAAAACTAATGAAAATATACCAGATGATTAGCTAAATATTAAAAAAGAAAAGATCTGCACTTTTATTTTAATTCACCGTGTTAAATGAAGCATGTGAAAATTCAAGAGATCTTTCTTTGAAAAATAAATTTCAAAATTTATAAGCGTTTCACGACTTAAAATTGAATATGGAATATCTGCTGAATCTGCAATCAAAAATTTCAGAAATTTAGGGATATGGAAAATGTCGAATTAATATTGCAGTTCACTTTCACAAATCGAATGATTAAAATGATTTTATATTAGTAAGTCACTAATATAAATTTTGTTATTATGACAGATAATTATTAGTTATTATTTAAATAAAATCCAAATGTTCTATTTTATTTTTTAATCATAATTAGATTTTAACGTTAAATGTTCTATTTTATTTTTTAATCATAATTATATTTTAACATTAAATGCACTATGTTATGTTTTAATCATAATTCTATTTTAACGTTAAATGTACTATTTTATGTTTTAATCATAATTCTATTTTAACGTTAAATGTACTATTCTATGTTTTAATCATAATTCTATTTTAACGCTAAATGTACTATTTTATTTTTTAATCAATCAACACGACTAAGTAATTTTTAAATTATACAATTCGAATAAATGTGATCAAGCGCTGTGAGTTATATATATATATATTAAACAACTGGATAGAGAGAAGTGACAAAAACAATCAAGAGTTTGTATATAACGTATATTCCTTTAACCACTTCGCATGCAATGACGTGTCTGGCACGCGCATCGAATGACTGAATTTTTATTTTCAAGTCTGCAATTAATCCACAGAATTAAGTATTTAAATACGGAAAAATCAATATGAAACGATTTGGTATCCCAAATGCTCCATATAGTATTTAAAAAAATCAAATTAACAATAAATTACCAAAATAGGATGAGTTATCTAATTAGAAAGTTAAATAAATTCGTCTGTCAAGTGGCTAAAAATGAATTGAGATAACTAACTTCTTTCTGTTTTTCATGAACTCGATAAATAACAAGGATTCGGTAGTAATATCTAAACGTATATTTCTGTAAAGATTAAGTTTACATAAATTTGTCTCAATGCTTCTTATAAATCAATAAGCATTCAATTTGTCCAATTTTAAACTGATTTAGAATGGCATTATTAAAAAAACTATTTTTGCATTAATTTACTTCTGAACATTACTAATACTTTTGTCAACTATTTAAAATCTTAACTAAGACTATGTACATTAAAGTTAATATACTATTTCTTTCATTGATTAAATTGAAAATATCCTATTCTAACAGTATATTGCTATCAAATTTATTACGAATTTGTACCATCTTGTGTGCGAAGTATAGCAAAAGAATCGTAATCGTCAAAAAAATGGTAACATGTGATTCAGATTGCTTTCCACATTATAAATAGATTGAATAATAATTTGAAAATGTTGGAACCTAGATAGCATCTTCTACTTTCAAACTGCAGTAGAGACTACACAAAGATAATTTAGTATGGACATATATTTATATCCATCCAAACTAAATTGTTATTGACTATCGAGACTATTCACCTTAATTTTAAACAATCAATGTTCATTCTCTCCATGATTATTCATATTTATAGTAACTATGATTTAAATGTTTAACTACAACGTAGGTTCAATTTTAGACTTTATTCATTTGTTAAGAGTTTTATATAATTTGACGGTGTGCCCATATATAATGTAGAAAGTGTTACATGAAGATATTCAGTAAAAATTTGGTGTCCCTTATCTAACTCTGTATTAGTCGCTGTATTTCTCACCATCGGCTGCTGTAATCGCCATTTCTGTATTAGTCGAATCATATATAATACTAAAAAATTAAATACATGACTATACGGTAGTAAAGATTTCACAGCAAATATATTCAATGTTATTTTATTATATATTCTTTTAATTTTATAATAAGATTTTGTGACCACCTTACTTAGTAAATGATAGTTTTCTCAGTAACCGTAATAGAAAATAGAAATTTATATATAAAAAAAGCAAACTGATTTCTAATATTTTTTTATTAAACTCCAGTTTAGAAACAGAGTTATTTATAACTTATTATTTACTTTATTCTTCATTCTAATGCAAAGGCGTAAACCGATGTTGTATGAACAGTCATTGCCGTTATATTTTATAAAACTTTGAGATAATGTTTTATTACCGGTTCATTTAATAGTCTATAACACAGTAAGGTAAGAAATTATTACAATGAGATTGTATTTAATATTTTAAACATTTCTCGTTATCTGGCATGTTAAATTCTAGTTGTGCTTATTTTCTTTTAAAATAACTTTCTGAATTTCAGACAAGAAAAGCTATAAAATTGACAAGGAAAAAATCAGCAGCTGTTACTTCTGGTTTATTTTAGTGCCATATAAAAAGTGCATAAAAGAGAATTTTCTTTTTCGAACACATTCCTATCAACGCTCGAGATTCACATTAAAAAATTGAGTTCAATTGAATAGAAAGCCTAAAAAAACTCAATTACTTTTAAATTCAACTCAGTAAAAAATAAATGTTAAGCTTTTACGGAAAAAATTAAATTGATGAAGAAATTCGAATCTGTTAGGAAACATGATGTAAATTATTCAAAACATGCCGGTTATTTTGCGTAATGTTTAAGTTCGCTGTTTTTATGTCTTTTAACATAAAAGGCTCTCTTTAAAGGCGATTCTTTCAAATGAAGTCATGATTTATATTCACGATGGGATAAAAAAAACAGTAAATCACCCCGAAGCTAGTTTTAAATACTACCGCAAAAAATCTTAAATAAAAGTGCTATTCCTTATATCCTCTATTAGAATAATGAAGTAAAGCTCGAAGAAAATGTTTAAGACATGCTTTTTTTGCTCCCATCCTAATGGATTGTAAAACTTAAACGATACAAGGTAGAAACTTAAAACTCTAAATCAGTTAAAGGGGATATATTTTCTGGAAAAAAAATTCTTTTTCGTTTCTTCATTTCATTTAGCTCCATTGTTCAGAAAAAACATTCCCAAATATAACGCTACATTATATTAGTACCATGGAGGCCGAGCGTAGCTTGTTGTTTATTTATTTGCAAAACTGTATTTTATTTGAAAATATATTTAGATAGGAATTGCGTTCTAGTTACTTATGAATATTTTTCAATCTTATCTACATATGAACTGGTCATTTAAATAAAAGAAATCACGAATGCACTTAGTTTATCACGTTATTCGAAACAACCTATAATATTTCAGTATTCTTTTTATAGTTTATTTATCATTGCTTATTCTTTTGGAATAAACCTCAGTTTTTTTAGTATGGTGAAATCTGGGATGGCCTTCTATGGCATTGTTATATGGCCTTCTATGGCATTGTTATATGGCCTTCTATGGCATTGTTATATGGCCTTATATGTCAAAGTAAAAGCTCTAATAGATGATTAAAAAAATGTGTGTGTACAATTGTGTTTCTTCATTTAGAATATTGATAAAAGATAAAAAAATATGAATAAAAAAGAAATAAAATATTAAATATGAATACAAAAATAAAAAATGAGGCAAGATGTGAGATTCGAACCCGAAGACCCGTAAACACAGTCATTAGGCATATTGTTCTGACCACTTACAGCATTGCTTACACATCGAAGAGGAAATTGAATAAATTTATTCTAATAGGTATTAAAAAATCGTCTGTGTGAGTAAATTTGAATATTTTCGGCAAGGATGCCTTCGTTAAACCCGTTTCCAAGGTACCTGAAATAAATATACATAAAAGAAGCTCAAAGTATAGGATTTATATCTATTAACCCATTGCACTTCGAAAAATAATTAGATGCAAAATTCACCTAATACAAAAACTTGTTTATTGCTATAGAAAAATAAATGTACATAATTCTTTTAAATCGAATTTCTTAGAAAAATTAATCTGCATCTCTTAACTTTAATATAGGCGTTTTAAATAATTAAATTTGAGATATAAATAAATAAAACGTCAAAATGATGCACAATCTTGAATGGTGAGTAAGAGGCACCAGCGGAGTGCAAAGGGTTAATAATTAAGATGCACATTTGTGTGTTTTAAAAGTTCTCCTTTCAATTATAGGTTTGTTACAAGTGTAATCTTTTTTTCTGAGAATTGTAATTTTGTATAGCATAATAGATTACATTGTTGCTTAATTTTTATTGCTCTACTAGCTTTTATCGTTAACTTCGTACTCGTGGAAATTTTGATGCGTTTGTCTCAGAACTGATGATCTGCGTGATCCAATGTAAAATGTTATCAAACTGTTTATTATGGTGCTGTTGAAACAAAAATAGTTTCACGCCAAATTTTAGCGAAATGGGCGTTTGTGATGCGAACAGCAGCAATACAATCACTAATCGTCAGGTTTCGATGAAAACTACAGCACATTAAATGTAGAAAAACAATCAATGAATGCAAAAAAGGGAATCTGCGGAATCTCTAAAAAAATCTCAAATGGAATCTCTAAAAAATTTAATCGAAAATAATGAAATTGATGAAAGGAATACTATAGCAAGAAAAAATCAAGGGAAACGTACAGGAAACATCTCATTACAGTAACAAAAAATGACGGCAATGTTTCACAAACAAAGTGCTACCAAAAAATTTCTAAACTCGTAAAACACCAAATAGTTGTAAAATCAAAGCTAGCCCACACAACTAACCTAAAAGCAACTTATTTCAAGTGTGTACCTGAAATAAAACAAATCAGCAAAACAATTATTTCAAATAATTTTGCTGATTAATCTGTTCAAAACAAAATAAAATCAAAAATATGCTGCGAATGCTTAAATTTTTAACGTCGATTGGGACAACGCAAATGTGTGAATTTTTAATGCCGATTTATGAGAATGCAATTGCATGAAATTTTTACACTAGTTCAGAAAGCGTAAAAAAGAGCAAAAATTTATAATATTTTATTTTAATTCAAAAGTTCTGAATGAATGAATCCGAAAGTTAGATTAATTAATAATATTTAATTTTAAATGCATCAAATACTTAGAATTTTTTTTCAATAGATCGAAAACAGTGGTTAAGAGAGGTCACACTAAACCTTTTTAGAGTGGGAAAAAACAAACTCCGGTTTTACTCATTTGGCAGTGGGGAAATGAAGATTTTTGGCTAGAAAATTAGTTTTCAATTAATAAAAAATTAACCACTCAATTTACCCGATAAATAATAACCTATGTCCTATTCAAGACTATAATTTATTTCTGTGCAAAATTTCATTCTATTTCACTCAGCTGTTCTGGGTGAATTGACTAATATCATCCATCCATTCAAATTTTCACATTTATGATAGTAAGTATAGATAAAATATTGAATCGCGTCATTTTCTTCGATTATTGAGTCCCGAGTAAAAAGGGTCTTATTTAAGATCTGTGTATTTCACTTATTAATTGCGAAGATGAATAATTGCTAAGATACATAAGAAAATATCTAATTCCGAAAATAGTAATTTTAATGGTATAGTGTCATTTAGTATATCATTTTAACAATTCATATTTGGGAGGCTCCTACACAAAATAAACAACTTCTTATTAAGTTTTAGCATAAATAAACCTATTAAAATAACACGGTTTTTATGTCAGCCAAGTTGACAGAATCATACGTATGAAAATATATCCAAGCGATTGAATTTAAAATAATATAACTAGTATCTATAATGTACCAGCTACTTGCGAAAAGTGGGTAGTATTAAATAACTGCTTATTTGCAATGAGGAAACTGCCTTAGAATTTATCATTTAACATTATTAACTAGCTATCCTTAACAATTAATTCGTTGGCAGGATTATTGGGCAACAGTAGAAATAAGAAGATAAAAATACATATTACCGTATTTGATAAAAAATAATGATGATGGTTTGAATAAGAATGTTTAAGAAAATTAACTTAAATTATAAAGAATTTTTTGACTTTAGAACTTAAATTATATTATTTAAGAGACCAATTTTTATATCTTAGAATGTTGTAAAATTTATTTTTATTAATAATGTTTTTGGACGTTACTATGGCAAAATGCCAATATATATTTATTCTTTTTCATTAAAATTTCAAACTCCCCGAAATTCTCATTTTCATTCTTTCATAGCGCATTAGGCAGACATTTGGTTGCCGTTAAGACAAATTTTTTGGCTTGCACCAGTCGTTAGGCATTCACTTTGATCGGTAGAAGGAAAAGAGATGATTGCTAATATTGTTGATATAGAAAACAATTTTGTTTGCTAAAATCAAGAAAATTATTTCATAATTTATAAAATCATAAATAAAAATAAAATTTAGTTTGATAATTTTACTTAAAACTCAAATTAATTACAATTTAAATGAATCGTTGAAATTCTGAGGCATTATTTTTAATTCAGCCGTTTTTATGTTACATGTGAAATAAAATTTTACTAGCTGCTAAATTTTGGGAAGAAATGAGAAATAAAAGAAAGTAGCTATTTTTAAATGACGTCAGAAGTTGCAAGAATCACCATGAAATGTATATAATACGAAGTGTCAATTCTTTTTTTTCTTTAATTGAAAAAATAGTTCTGACAAAACGCTTGTTTAAATACGTATGACTCGTTGATAAACCTGAGATACTGCCAGTCAGTTGAATAAATTATTTTAGATACATACGTATTATCCCATCGACCATTTTCGCCAAATCAAAAAATGGTCTCCAATTTATCACTTGCGTTCCAAAACTGGCTTGCCATTTATTCAAAAACCTTAAAGCATTATGACAACCAAAATAAAATTTGGCGCGTTGTTGGCAGATCCACTTATGTATATGTATGTACATTTTATTAATTAAACAGAGAATTAAATAATTATTTGTCATTGAGGTCACATTTAAAAAATAGGACCTACAATTTTCCTTATTAAACTTATTTAATGATTCACATTATCTAATGAAAGAATTAATCAGTTATGAAAGGTTTCAGAAGCAGAAACATTGCAATTTTTGTAGCTGAAACGTTATTCATGGACATTTTATTTCCAGTATTGAAGTTTTTTGGAAATTGGTATTCAGATATAAAATACAAAAAGGGGAGAAAATGAATTAATTCAAATTATATAGTTTAAAAAGGTTAATTAATATTGTTTGTAGAAAAATATCTCTATTAAAATTAGATTATAGGTTAAGAAAAAAATAAGTAATTAAAAATTTTTTTAGAACATAACTTTTTTTATCTGCATAAATAACAAATTTTTAGTATTTTCTAAATTTCATTTCAAATCTTTACTTACTAATCTTTTTTAATCTAATCTTTACTTATTATCTTCTATTCTTGAAATTTATTGATTCTTAAACTACTAACACTCTCCATAATTTAATTATTCAGGGATTCTTAATTTTTTAACTAGCACGTGGTATCCAATCAAAATTTGGCTTACAAGAAATATTAAAATTTCGAGAAAATCTTGAGTGTGTAAAATTTCAATTCTCATGAACATCAGACAGTGGACGAAAATTTGATTACAAACTTGTGTTTTTGAAAACATAAAATTAATTGCTTAAATGCATTAAAAAATATAAAAGTGTGTTTGAAAAAAAATGAAAATAACTACTGAATCACTAAATTATTATTATAATGCCAAATTCAATGTCAAATAAAATATATTCTTACTCTCAGTAGGATGATTGAAAAGGACAATTCTGCCAACCTGAGATAGATTTAGCTCAAAGAACTGAGCTACAGCACATATGCTAAGACTAAAATCAATAAGTAAAATAACAGAGAACTGTATTGCCCTAATTAATCATTAATGGGATAGTTATCGAGCAAGTCCTCTGCGAGGGTTCTTGTGAAGTTTTTCCTCTTACTGCATCGTTTCCAACATCTCCGATAATAACCCAGAAGTCATTTTCTTATCGGCAGGTCTTATTTCAGAACGAATGCATGGAAGTGATTGGGACCGATTCTTCTGCTTCTGCGAGATTCCAGATGAGTAGGAGACATTCGATCCTAAATGGCTTCCAATAAGCATCGCAGTTTTTCCTTTTAGCGGAATGGGATCACTAAGACAGGAGGCGACATTGTTTCGTCCTAAAAGGAATGCACTTCTATTGTTGTTTGGAAGTTTGATTCGAATCTATTGAGTACAATGGTATTGATTGAGGTTAAGAAGTTGGAGTGTCGTCGAGTGCATCGAATGCTTCAGGATGAATTGATACAAAGCACATTTCAGCCTTTGGAAGTATTGGTGGAAACAGTGGATTGAGTTCCTCAGAGACAGAGCATCTTGAATCATTGATTTTCATGGACAACTTGGTATTCTGTCAGATTCTTCAATGCAGGAGATCAGAATTAATAGGAAAGCATCTTCATTTTTAATTTACATCTGTTTTTCCCAAACAAGTATACATCACTTGGTATTTGGGTTTGAACATTAACAGCGGTAATAATCTTTAGAAATTCACAACATATTTAATGTTTCTTTTATATAAACAAGAAATCAAATTTAACCAACGTGTGTAGCTCATACTGTATGTTGGAACTAATCGACATCCCTTCTGTAAATGGTCTCATCTAATTAAATATAAGCATACTATGCATGCACTATGTTGCATAAGGAAACATTGTTCAATTTGTCAGTGGTATAAAGTGCAGTACGATATACTAAACTAATATGTGCAATGATTTGCACCACGTATTTGAAATTCATTTTTTTCTGAATCGAAATGCACTTTTTTTTCTGAATCGAAATGCATTTATTTTAAAATTTGAATCGAAGTGCAGTTTTTTTAAAGACATAGAAACTAAATAAAATTTTTTCCAAAGAGAAGGGAAATAAATCCTGATATTCCTAAACAAGTTTTTATCAAACTTGCTGACATCGAGAAATCGCTCCGCCTCAGACATCGAAATAATGCTAATGTTTCATGTATTAAAATATATCGACATTTATGTCAGCTAATAAACACTATGCTATAATGACATTGTAGAAACATTAAAAAAGCGCGAAACAAATACTTGGTTGTATCAGATGTGATTAACTAGATTTCCATTGTTTCATCACCAATTTAATTATATTTTTGATTTAGATTGTCCAATACTGCATTTTTATCATAACAGAACATGATATTTTTTTGGGGATGAGGGTTTATTCGTCAACAAAAATTCGGAGACAAAAAATTGAAATCTTATTATTTGCCTGAGCATCTTAAAAAAATCGGCTTTTAATTACGTGTTGCCATTGCATTTAAAAAAGCTCTGATTAAAAAATGTTAATGACTACAGCAAATAAAACCTTGAAAAATTTCATTTTGAGCATTTGATTATATAAAATGAGATTAATAGGAAATGTGATGCTTTTTTTAAGCAATAAATGCGAGACAAAGTTTTTTTAGATCGTTTGTAATATTTAAGTGATTAATTCAATAAAACGATTAAAATGAATAAAAATATAATTTGACTTGCACGAGCACGTAGGGTTTTGCCGTGCAAGAAATGATGTTATGGCTTGATACATTGAAATATGCATAGCAAATTTCCTTTTAATCTTTTTCTTTTTTTCTCGAGGAATAAGTTGAATTTTAGAAGGAAGATTTGTATTTTTTTCTTTCATACGGATTTTTTTTATCATACAAATTATTATTCATGACACTTTTTAGTAGGCGAGTCTCATATATGTTAACACTGGACAAGCTAGAAAAATGAAATTAATTATGGAATGTTTTCGTCAAAGTTGTACATCCGTGGTAAATTAAGTGCCAAATTATTTTTAAAGAATGCTGTGTGCTGATTCGTATATTAGGGAAAAAAATATTTTAAAAGATCTTGAAACTAGACTTAACTATTATTATTTATTGCTTAAACTTATTATTTATTGCTTCTGTTAGTACTTTAATACAGTTATTATTTTCATATTTCTTTCCTCTTTTATTTGGGCTTATGAACTTAAAAATTTAATATAAAAAAATACTACTTCATCGGTAGAAATTTTAATTTTACCTGGATGCCATTTAAAAAAAATTCTGTAGGTTACAAGTTCAACATCTGCAATTCTTTTCAAAATATTTACAACATTTTTTTTTTATTATAGAGGTAAGGATAATTAAATTATCCTTTTAGTACCAAATAAATTATTAAACTTATACAATTGCAAAAAATGATTGTAGAAGAATATTTCGAGAAAATTGCTTTAGCATACTCCTGATAGTAAAATGTGAATTAGTTATTAGTTCAGTTTCAAGTTGTTAATGCCGTACAACTTGAAACAATTTTTAAAAGCCTAATAGATACTACCTTAATGTATTCACTGAAAGAGGGCATAGTAGAACATAAATTAAGAGCACTTTGAATATTTTTAGTACGAGTTCCATACCGTATTCTTCACTCAATTATAAAGACTATAATAACTATTGATGGAAAAGCGTCACTACACTACTTGTAAAGAAGTGTTTCTTAATCTTCAATAATACTTATAAGTTATGATTTAATTGTTTGAAACGCAGATTTTCGTATATTAATCCCGATATTTTTAAACCATTGCATTTCAAAAACAATATTATTTACCAGCTAAATATTTAACTAATCCGTTTGATCTGGGTTTGAGCTTTTGGTTTTAACCCTCAAAATAAAGCAAGGAGTTACTAATAACATGAAAAATAACATAGCTAATACCTTTTCATTCACAAAAGAGAAAACCACATTCTTCGTTAAATTGCATTTTCTCTTTTATTTACTAAAGATGTATTTATAACATCAATTAAATCAGCGGGGAAGTGTTTTCATTTTTTATTTCATTTCAAAGTTAATGGTTTAATTAAAACTCGCCAGAGCTCTATTTAGAAACATTAAAAGTAATTAAATTTGAAAGCCGTTGCTATAATAGCTATGAAGGTATTATATTTATGAATAGTTAAAACATAAAATTTCCCATTAGAAAGTTAGCAACAAAAAACCCATTTAATTTGAATTACCATGAAGAAATACAAAATTTTTATTTCAATTCAATAGTTAAATAAAAGTAATAATTTTATATAAAAAAAGGAAAAAAATATGATTAATTCAATAGTAGATTTCTTGTAATTCTTATTTTAGAAATTAAAAAATTTCTTGAGTTTCATCCATTTGTAAAACTTTATTTAGTAATTACATTTAGATTTAGTTTAAGTTGCTCATGTATTAATATTCAAAAACCAAACACCAGAATTTAAAGACTGTGTCAAAAGCTCAGCTGTCCAGAAATTTCGTATAAATTTTATATTTAATAATTCCACGAAAAAAAAATTCTTAAATTCAACGAACGCATGCATAAATGTAAATTGAAAAACGATCGAAGCTATATTGTCATAAGATTAAACAAACGGACTAAAATCAAGAAAAGAGGTGAAAAACAGCGAAAAATTGAATTTGAAATTTTTTATTTGAAAATAATCATAATTGATAATTCTATTGAGAACCCACTTGAAGCTCACACCTTGCAAAACCATGTTTATTAATTAAAAAGCAAGAAACAGATAATTAATTAGTAATAATAATAAGAAGAAAACTAGCATTAAAATTATGACTAGGAAGATTAAATTGATTTACATACTTGGCTTTCTTTCTCTACATAAAAACTATTTATTAAACTTAAGAGAGTTTAAAAGTGATTTCTTATATTTTATTTTCTTAAAAAGGACCTCGTTTTTTCAGTTTAAATAGAGATTTTATTGAATGATACTTTGCTTAATAAAAAAATATAAGCAAGTCATGAAACCCAATGAATTTTGCTATCGTTCAAAAAAGGTTAATTAATTACTTTTGACGCAATTAAATAAATTTAAGTCGAAATTAATTATACAAATGCGGAGACTTTCTTGAATTAATAATGAAGTACTCTGAAAATGTAGTTCTGTTTTTTTTAGGACAGAACAATTGACTCGGAATTAATTTCAAGAAGTAATTATAATTCTGATTTGAGCAATATTTTCAATTATCATTCTTCTTTTTATCGCTATCAACACTTCAGGATAATTTTGAATAAATGAATGTCGTCTTTGAATATATTTAGGCTTAATTTCAAATGAATTTTAATCAGAAAAATTTTCTTGTTTTTGAAATGGGGAAATTTAATTAGGTGTATGTTTGAATGTGAAAATCTTTTGCATTTCCTCATGATTCCACAAATCAAACTTTGTATCGTAGAAATAGCCAGTATTTTTTCAATTTATGTAAGAATAGTTTTGAAATGTTGGTTGAACTGGCAGTCATATGACTTTTTTTGGGGAGGAATTTTATTGGTGGATATAGCTGCCATTGCATTATGGTGCAGTTAAGTCGTATTTATGATAATGACGGTTATAAACGTATTGTCCACGAATGTGTTAAATTGATCTTCATTGTCACAAATTACAATAAAATATTAGCATATACACTGATCGAGTTAAACATGTATTCATTTCAATTTTAGGACCGAAACAATTTAAAGTATGCAATTATGTTATAGATAAATTTTAGGAAACAAATTCGAAAATAGTTGTATTTTTAAATATTTGCAGAAAAGTGATTAAAAACCCTCTGTGAAATAAAACTACACCAGTTAAGTGATAAATATATTTTTTTAAAATTTTAAAAAGGCTGTTTTGTGTAAAAAGAGGCATTAAGCAAAAATTCTTTCTGCAAGAGTTTCTGTTCATCAAACGATTTACTTAATCTCTTGCAAATAGCTTAAGAAATATATTATCTGGATTCTGAATTCAAAATATAAAATCTGTTTCTAACTATTCTTTAAATATTAAGGATAGACTGATAAATAACACAAAATTTTCCACATTGTGGGGCACTAAAATAACCATAAAATATTTTTAATGAATAAACTACTAGTTCTCTAGTTCAAAAACTGAAGAACATATTAATAAATTATTAATCCAAAATCAAACAAAAAATATATATTAGATTTTAATTTCCGAGATGTTTTGTTAGAAAACTGTATCAAAGATTAGAATTTGAGAAAATAATATTTAAATATATGAAATAGTATTGAAAAAATGTAAATGCAAATATAAAAATTAATACAATTTTGATAATAATAGACTTAAAAATAAGTTTCTATTACTCCTTCAAAGAGAAACCTGTTCAAACATTGAAAATGTAATATTTTAAAAAAAATCCTTATTTCTCAAGTAGTTAACAATGTAATCACCTACCTTAAGGAATTCTAACTAGGAAGGAAAACTCCATAATAAAGTTAATTTTTAGTTATGTAAAACATCAGATGTTAAATTAAATAAATTACTATGAATGGATTTAACATACAAAAGAAGTGTTAAGTTTATGAAAATTCATACGAACCGATAAAGAGCAAAGTTAAGTGAAAACTATCTGCTTTTGAAGGAAAAATTATTTTCAGTGTTTTGAGGAACTTGAGCCTTCGTTTATGAAAAATGCAGTAAAATTATAATCCTCAAATCATGTGAACTACTCTCAGAATGGTTTTTTCAAAACAATCAAAAATAGTTATATTTTTCAAAATTTTTGTAAGAAAAATCTTTAAAAACTTGTATGAAAGTAATATATACCAGTCAAATGAAAAGGAATATATATATTTTAAAAAAATTGGTTAGTAAAATGTTGAATAGTTTTTTTTAGTAGAATGTGTTTGGGGGGGCTAAAAAGAGTTATAAACTCTTAAGACGCTATTTAATACAAAATTTTGTAGATAGTCTAAAAATTATATTAGCTTGTTTCTGAACTAAAAAATTATCTTGCATTCTTATCCGCTTTAAAAACTGGGTTCAAATGATGAATAACACTAAAAAAATTTCGCATTGTGCAGCTTTAAAACAACGATAGAATATTTCTGAATGAGTACATAATTTGTTTTCTACTTCGGGAGCCACAGAACCTATTGAGAAATAGCAACACTAAATTTGAACAAAAAACATGAGTTAGATAATAATTTATCAGATTTTTCTTAAGAAAATTCTGACAAAGAAAAGAATTTGTGAAAATAGTTTTTTTGCTGTAAAAAGTAGCAAGAAAAGTTGAGGAATTAGGATTTTTTTCCTCCCTAAGACATAATTAAAACTGATTAATATTGATTTTTATAGTTGCACTTATTTAACTCCCCCAAAAGAAATAAAATTAAAATTCAAACTATTTTATAAAGAAAACGACTTAAATATTAAGAAAATTAAATAAAAAGTATTCATTAGTTCTCACAAAATTTACTTTTTAACGTCTTTATCTAACTTAATTTATGTTTGAAAGCATGTGCCAGGTAAAAGGAAAAGATATATACATTTATAACAATAAATGCCTATATATTACACGAATACATTTAGTTAAATACGTGCATTAAATATTAATTGAAGAATCTTTCTTTCAGTCTTGCAGTTATTTTTATTTTACAATTTTCTTCAATTAAAAAAAAGTTTAATTTTGATAGTAAATTGCAAAAGATTGAAAAAAGTTAAAAAAAAAAGAATCCCATTTAAGGCATTATAGTAATTTTTTTATAAAAATACCCTTTAACCCGAACTAAAGATTAAAAAAAATCTATAAATATTTGCCAGTCTGAAAATAAAAAGACATGATTGAATGGAAACATCACCTTTACTATCCTCTATCAATCATATTCTTTGCTAGAAGTTATGAGAAAATGCTGAATTTTACAATCTGTAGATCAGATACTTCTTTTCGATAAATCCTCCCTATTTTATTCCAGATTGACGACTTGACGAAAAAAAATATAAATAAATAAGAAACATCCCATACCAAAAAGAAAGAAAAAATATCCCTAAAGCCTTTCCCTTATTTCCTACCTTTTGTCCCCCTTTCGCACCAGTGAGGTAGTTCCCGCCGAAAGAATATCCATTTTTCTTTTGCCATCGGAAGTATTTTTTTACCCCAAAATATAATGGAATGTATATTTTTTCCCTTATTTTCCGAGGGATTGATACTTTAATAGAAGGATTTGGGAGGTATAAGGCATTAATGTTTATTTTAAAAAGATTCCAAAGTTTGAGAAAAGAACGGATTTGGAGGAAAAATCCTTTCTTATTTAGAAAATGGATTTAACGGTTAAGAGCATTTTGAGCAAAAGGAATCATCTTTTATTAGTGCTCGGATATTGCTGAGGCTGCTCTTCGTATTACAAATTATCGAAAACTTTTGTGCCGGCGATGTCGGAGGAGGGTTTTATAGGATTATCCATTACTGCAAATATTGAATGTGTTGTGAAAGATTACAGGTATCTATCTGTCTATACGTAAAAGGAAAGATTTCCTTGAGATTTTAAAGATAACAATGGGCTTAGATTCGAGTCTGGTCCATGTCTGGAAAATAATTTTCGACTGGAAAATGGTTTTCAATAAGGCATGCGAATTTTGCAAAGATCGTGAATTAATTGAATCAAAAATCCTTTACTCTATGCATTTATTTCCGATATAAAGAAGCTTTAAAAAATTCCTTGCTGACAATGTGTTATGAATAGAGTATTCTGGCTGAATTTGGCATTTTATAATTATTATTCCGTCATCTTTATTGTAGGAATAACAATGCTAAAATGCTGCATGGTGTAATAATGTTGTTTGTTATCACGGAATATGAGAAGTATAATTCAGCTTGATATCTAGATATTTAATTAAATAATTCTCTTTTATGACATCAAACGTGAATTTGTCATCTGTCGCAAATCTTTTATTTCGATGTTTTATTAATGAAATGAGTCACTGAATTCTGTGAAAAAGAAATCATATCCTCATTAAAGGATATCAAAAATACTTATTTTTAATTGCTTTTATACGAGTATTTCTGATTATAATATGCCATTCAATAGAGTGCATTAAAATACTTAAAAACTGCTTATTTTTAAGGGTTCTTATACAAAAATCACTAAAGTGCATTTTTTGTTCAAATACTTTTTTTTCTTTTTGGAGAAAATAAACTTTTATCACAATCATGTTATATTTATATAACAGGATCACGGGATTATGTTATATTTATATGATAAAATGATTGCATTTTCTCTTTGCATTGTCCAGTCATTCATTTCATTGGTGTCTGAATAAATACAGATATCTGTGGTCAAGGTTTATATCGCAGTTTTGAAAATTATTAAAAATAAAACTCGTTGATTTGACTCATTTTCCTTGTTTAGGTGGAAAAAAATCGTTTCTTTCGGTGATCATTTTAAGTATTTGAGCAAAATCATGATACATTCAAATTATGTTAAAATCATGTTATAAATCACCCATTGCAATTTGTTTTAATATTTATATAGATAAAAGTTTTGAGTACAGACACTTTTAAACTTTTATAATCAATATTTAGGGTAATTGTGCAATTGCCCATATGTGGACTTTCAATAGTGAATGACTCGCTCTGTGAAGAAATGTGCACACCTTTCTTGGTTCATTCTTTCCGAAGATGAAAAGTAACCTAAAATGTTCAACGGGTTCTTATGTTAATTGTGGCTCATCATTTGCTACTCTCTTTAAGGATATTAAAAACAAGTGGATGAAATAAAAATTACTTTTTTTTTACTTTCTCGTGTACAAAGCGTTAAAACAAAGATTTCAATCAAATTATCATAAAAAATTATCACTATTCGTGCTCGAAATTTTGTTCTATTTCTAAAATTTAGAACTCATTTAAAAAGTGTGCAATCTATATTTGTATTTGAATATGGTAACTCAAAAACGCAACTCGTTAGAAGGATAAAATTTTGTACAACACCAAAACCGTTATAAAAATGCCTGTAGAATTTTGAATGAAATTAATTTAATTGGAATTTTACTTGTATGTTTCTCGCAGTGCAAATGGTTTAAAACCACGTCAAAGATCCAAGAGTTATATTGCTAAAACATTTTCACGCAAGTTAACATTTAAACTATATATCAGTATCATTCTTTAAACCAAATCAGTTGACGAGTTCATCATCTATCTGTCTGTACATTCGTAATCATATTAAAGTGGTGACAGGTTGTTAGATGCATCTAATAATAGTTAGAAAAAATTTCTTTAAAAAAACATGGTGCTATCAAGAGAAAATCTTGAAATTTCAAACAGCAGAAATAATGGCGACCCTGTGACTATTTACTAAATATATAACAAGCTGTTTATTAACTGCACAATATGAAATTATGACTGAAGTTTTCTTCCCGTTAATACTTCCATAGCTAAAGTATTAAGTCTCCTTTGATAGTTAAAAGATTAGTTCTAGAAAACTTTATTTTAGTTTCTCCATATGGTTATATTTTTGTACGAAATTATAATATACCAAATGAAATTATTTGGTAGAGCGTAATAGAGTTCAACTATAGTAAGAAATTTTTATCGACCATTAAATATCTAATGATATCCTTTTCTTACACAACTTTTTTTTACTTTTGTATCTGCTAACGAAGATAATGGTGCTCATTTATCTCCTGCAAATAAAATTGACTCAGATTGATGCGCAGAAGCCATTCGCTCAATTAATCAAATTAGAATCTTTTGAATTGACTCGCAAAACATTCATCGGCACATTCCAAATAAGATTTGAAACGTCAGACTGAGACTTTAATGAGACGGATTTCGGCGATCAAATTTTCTGCTTAACAGCGACTTAAACACCGTCCGGGTGATTTTAAATCTCGTTAGAGAAAAATAGCTTTAAAAAAAAGGGAGTTTTGCTGTTGCTGTTTCCATCTCCCTCCCTTTACCTGCTCTCCCATCTGAATAAAATTGAATAAATTGCTCACTTCCACGCTTTTAACTTCAGCATTATTGGAATGCCGATCAATACTGCATGAATATTCATCTAGGCAAAGGATTTTAATCGCGAAAATATTCATAAAGTGCTTTTTTTTTCTTTCTTTCCAGAGACAACACATGGAGGGGATTGACAAAAGATTTCGTCTCATTTTCCCCGGCTAGCAAAATGCTAAACAAATCTTTTGCGCCGTGTATGCATAAATTTATTGCCTTTTCTTCTTGTAACTTATGTCTTGATAAGCGTTAAAGGTGTTTCACGGCTTTGGCGGAAATTGAAAAAAAAAAAGACTTTATCTAGCTTATAAACGGGCGAAGAGTTGAATATTGATTGCTTTGATAGGCATTTTCAAATGTTTCGTAAATAAAATAACGAGATGGTTCAAAAATGCATTTCCGTTTATTTCTTTTTAGTCCCGAGTCTTAATGCTCAGCAAGCGAACGCTGAAGTGAGGGTGGGCGGTTCTACTTACGGGTACTGCAACATGCTGTAAGATAGAAAATTATTTAATTGCATGCAATGTAATGAAATTGCATAATGTTATTACATACTGAAAATATGTCCGATATTATATTTAATTGCACAATTATAACAGCTTAAAACTATTTTGAGCTTTGAATATAACAGCTTCGAGTAGAAAGAATTTCATACTATGTTATAATATAATGTCGTACTATGTATATTTATTATCAAAGTTATTTGACAATTTAACAAAATTTTGTTATAATAAGTGAATACAGAAATAGGTAATATAGGAAAACTATACTAGATTCTTATTATTCAGCAAATTCATAATTTTTTGGGGTAAAATTAGTTTTGAGAAGACAATATCTGCATTTAAGGCAGTTTCTGAATTGTTTCTTTCTTTCCAATGCCATCCACATCATCTCTAAGCACCTGCTGGTTGCTCTTCATCAGTTTTTATTTATTTATTATTTTTATTTATTTATTTTGGGCTTGCATGTCTTAAAGTGTTTTAGTGGCTAAAATGTGATTGCTTAAGAAAGAAAAGAGTGACCCGATTGAAATTTCGATTTTATCTTAAATTGCCGTTGAATAGTTCATTCAAATTTTGCAGGGGATTCGACAAAGTGCTGCTCATCACTTTGCCTGTGTAGGTTTGAACACTATAACTTAAAATTTTTTTCTCGTTTCTACTAGAAACCGCCATTTATATGATATTTGATCCAGATTCTCCCACGAAGTGATAGAATATTTGAGTTTCTTTTAATTCGTGTGTAGAAGTGATAACTATAACATGCGGCTAGTTAGAGGAATGGATATAGATCCTCTATACAGATCAGCGTGATAGTTTTTATCAAATTTATCCAAAAGTATACTATCTGGTCGATAAGATTATTCTTATAATGTGAACTCGGTAACTCGAAAACACAATGAGCCTAATGAATTAAATTTGGTTTGTAAGCTTGACGACAAATAGATACAATCGATACAACTTTTGAATCTAATCGGTCAATGGTAAAATGCCAAAAATTCTATATCTTTAAAATGCCAATGTACGTTCGCACAGAAATCTCTCTCATTACTTTATTGCTAAATGACAACAATCAATTATAAAAAAAGCTCAATGCGAATGTTTCGGATTTCTTCATTGAGCACTTTTGCAGCTACACTTAATTCATCACTTCGCTTATTAATGGAGTTGAAAGATATTTTCATAAATGCTCTGAAGAGGGCTTGCCTAAAACGGCTGTCAGTCAGAAGATAGAAGACGGAAAAGAAATCGATAAATATTTCCCTAATTAAAAGTTTAAACAAAAAAAAACGTTGGCTTACTTGTCGCCAAATGGGTTATGCCTACAACTTAATTGAGAAAATTTCTAGCTATGACTTTCTGTCTAAAGCTATTATCTTAGAAAAAAGGGTTTTTTTTAATCACGTAAAAGCATTATATTGTTTCCGTTTAGAGGTTCTTGAATAATTGAAACTCGAAATTGCGTAGACAATGAGCATAAATGGCAATATTCACAAACATCGTTTAATCACATACATTTATTTACCTGCTTTTACCAGTATTTCATTATTATAATGTATGTTTCTCTGAAAGCAAATGCGTTTTTCAAAAGGTTGATCTGCTTTAAACAGTATTGCTTTTTCAAACTGGTTTTAACTACTTAATGACTTAAATTAATTAAGACAAGTGGTGACTGAAAAATAATAATGTTCTCACATGATAACTTGAAATTTACGATTGTAGATATCATTTTTTTATTATTCAATGTTAAAATTGAAAGGAAACAATGCATATTTACTGATAAAAATTTCGTTACCATAACTTTTCTATTCAATAATTTTTTTAATTAATTGGCTTTTAAGATTTAATCTGACATTTAATGCGTTAAAATTTTCATTTTTTAAGATGAAATTCGCACATTTCATTATCCTAACAAAATACGCATGAATTTGCCAATATTTAAATTGTGATGTAACAATAGAACATTAGCGATGAAATAGTAATCTTCCCATGTCCGTGTTTATTTCGCAGTATGTACAACTTTTAGCAGATAGATTGAGTTAAATTCATATTTTTAATTGAATCATACAACAAGGTAATGCCGTAAAAAATACATTTTATACTAATCTTTTACAACCTAAAATGCCAATAATCTGCTCATCAATGTAGTCACCTAAATCAACACTTCACCAGATGATGAATCTAAACATGAAGTAATTCATACTGCCTAAGTGCATGAGAAAATGGCGGAGACTATATCTTATTTTGTCATTCCACACAATAGTGAATGTAAAACTATTTCAAGAATTTAGTTTTAGTTTGAAGATTGCCTCGTACCACGACCTACCTTACCTTTACTTCAAAAAGCTCTGTTCCTATCTTTTTCAAATATTTTTCTGCTGTTGGACTTAATTAAACATTGTCATTCTGAAGTGAAATCAGATTCAGCAACAAATTAGCAAATGGTTCCAACACAAAAGTTTGAATAGACTGGAACATTAATCACGAAAGAAAAGCATGCATAAGCAATTAAAACTTCCGTACATTAAAGAAGCATGCCGAAATCTTAAATAGACACTATTCATCAACGGAAAGTGAATTGGATAATACAAGAAAGTTCCAGTTAAATTTAATTTTCACCGCCATATCGCATGCTTTCCAATAATGTAAAATGAAAGGACAGAATTCAATATTTTTTTTCTCCCTGAAACCGATATCGGCGTTTCCCGCCAAGACAACACCGGCTAAATAAAAGTCATTAGAATTCCATCTGGAAGTAAACATATTGATTAACTTTAACTGAACAGGATCCATTGGCGTAACTCTATTAGTGGGGCGTCTGGAGAAGTTAGTTTATTCATTTGTCTGAGGTAAAAGATGTAATGGATGAAGTCTGCGGCTTGCGGACTCGGCTGCTTCGAGTGAACTCTTGACAGCTGTGGTCGACGCCAGACTACACTTCGGGAATCGGTATTCGTGCTCTTGTTAAGATGTGAATGGCTCAATCATCTGTTTAAAATAGAAAAGGTTGATTCCGGTGTTGCATTGTCGGTATTTCATTTTGTGTATTTTGCAGGCATTTCATTTTTACTAAATAAAAGTATAATACAGTTATAAAAGCATATTAAAAATATAGCCAGAAAGGATGGGACAAAAACTGAAAAGAAATCAAATACTTAAAATAGGGTTTGTTACATTTTTTAAATTTTGTTATTATTAACGTATTTACTTTTTTAAACTGATGAATTTCTTAATCTTCACTGCTCTAAAATAATTTTTCAAAGTTCAGAGCTGAAATATAAATAACTTTTTAAACTGTGGTTTAAAAAGGTGTAAAAACAAATCATTTAAGGGTTGAAACTGGAGAGTAGACAGGTGAATGAATCTCGTACTTCACGAAAAACCACTTGTTAGACTTTTACTTTTTCGTGCTTTTTAATACTGTAGGTAAGATAATTGCTACTTCCTCATATAAGAAGCATGGAGAACATACTGTAATTGTCAAAAATTTCAGATTTTGAAGTCCTTGAGTTAGAAAAAGGAATTCATGAAAAATCTTTGTTTACCTGTGACAAGGATAACTTATAAACGCATTAAGCTAGATGAATGAAATTTGGTATACTATCTTTACACAATTTTTGTTGATTTCTATCAACATTTGGGCAATATCTCTTCAAAGAAGATTTATCCAAATGTTATAGTATGAGTTAATTTAATAAATACCAGACGAAGACAGCTAAATGGATAAATTTCGATACATGGTTTTTATTGTAGACGTCTTTCACATTTTGAGTCATATTCAACAAGGAATTGAATGTCTGAAGTCCTGTGCTGTCAGAAGCATGCAATTGTGGTAATTCAGGAACGTTTTGACAGAAGTACATCACATTTAATTTGGGATATTTTATTGTAACTATTGATATTGTTGTTCTTTGTCAAATTTCGATTTCAAACGGCTATTAAAAACGTGTTGAAAACGCAAATTCCTTTTTAATCTAGAATATATGGGGAAACTACTTTCGCTAGTGTAGTATTGTTGATTGACTGTTTGGCAATCAAATATCCTACCAATTTACCCAATAGATTTGACTTCAGAAAGACTTTCTTACGTGATAACTGTTCATACGTCATAAATATTTTGTTTACTTTCTTGAATCTTTATAAACATTGTAAAACATGTATATTCGACAAGCATTTATAAATGAAACAAGTTTTACCTTTCCTATCACAAGTTCATTGCCAATTTTAACCTTCTTTAACGTCTAGCGTTTGTATCTATCACGATATATATAAACAAATTCTTTTAACTAAAGTGACAAACGTTTAAGTGATATGTACATTTGAATTGTAAGTATATACTGAAAAACGAATGATAAAGCCACAAGCCATTAGTTCGGAACGCATTTCTCGTTATGTTTTATCATAACAGTAAAGTTGTTCTAGCCTCATTTTGTACCAGGATTGCGTATTTAGAAAATATATTTCAAGAAGTTTTAAAAAAGCATATCGTTTTCGAAATAGCATCTAAAAATTTATAATTATAATAAAATTTATTATTTGAGTTGAAAATATATTGAAAGCGTTTTTAAATTAAAAGCGAATTTTCAAGATTTATTTTATGATGTAAATCCAAATTTAAATAAATTAAAAAAGATCCATTGGAGTATTTACATTTTAAATTTGAATAAAATCAACATTATTTAAATTTAACCTGAACTGTTTTTAAATTGTTGTGTCAATTGTTTTGCCCCACACTTTCACCTATAAAACGGAAATCGGTCTGTGTCCTGTCTAGCGCATTATCTTCGTGATCAGGGCGTCCCGGATTCTATCCCAGTCAGGTATGGTTATTCTTCTGTGTACTATTTGTGAGGTGTCTGAATGCGTCTCCCTATAAAAAGGGGCTGTTCAAGGGAATATTATGAGCGCTACTTGAAACAAGAGACGCATCTTCGGCTTAAAATCGCTGATTTCATCGGCAAGTGCCATTAGTAACTACAACAGCAACAAACATAAATTCACACGTATTTGCCTTTTTTTTAAAGGTAAAGGTTAGAATTAATTAATTAGTTCCTAAATTTCAAAGATTCCGTTAAAAATATAGATAACTGCTTTTTTTCTGTAAAAAAAACTTTCATAGCATAAGTTATTAGATCAAATTAATAATCAATTTGAAAAGAAAAGGAATCCTCCTGTTTCATTAGAATCAAGAAAAAAATGCTTCTATGAACAATATTTTGGAACTATGTATTTCTCTTATTGCACCTTCTCCAAAAATAAGTCACAAATTGCAAGAAAAACTATTTTTAAAGATTGTACCAAAGAGGCAACTGAAAGTGACACCTGAAAAATAAAATAAAAATAGGTTTCTGCCAGCAGCTATTATGTAATAGCAATTATTTTGTCCTTGAAGATTTTGACGTTTGGAACTTTGAAGTAATTATTTTGAAGGCAGACTGGAAATTCTCCTTTGAGAATTCTTTTTTTATGATTGGAAAGGTATGATTACCTCTTTTTGTTGGAAAGTTATTGTATGAAAGGAAAAAAGTCTATAAACAACAAATTATGCTGTGTACTATTAAAAATTCTCTATACAGCAAAACAGTATTTGATTAATTAAGTTCTTTGAAACAATTTTTAAAAATTCAAACAATTAAAGTTTATTATTAATACTACTTAATTTCCTCGTCCTCTGTCTCTCTCTTTTGAAAATTCTCTGACATACCTTGAGTATTGACGATAAAGGTGATGCTTCCATGAAAATTCGAAACAATTCTTGTCATCCGTCACAATATTGAATATATCTCTTGTAGATGTCTCTTTACACCTTTTGGATATAAATTACATTGTAAAACTGCTCATTTTTCATCCTTAAATTACAAGTGGCAATTTTGTTAGAAGCATAGATCCAGTAATGCAAGTGCACAAATCGAATACAGTGTACTCCGGAGTGCTTGGTTCGTGATTATTTAACTTCCATATTATCCGGCCTAGTTTTCATCTATCGTAATTGAATGAGGAAGGCAAGGCGTATATAAAGTCATCTATTAAGAATTTCTTCCTAAAAATTGTAATGTTTGATTTTTATCTTAGCGTTAACTTTTCATATCTGTGTTCTCATTTAACAGTGAAAAATAAAATCACTTTAATTTTATTTTTAGGCCCCATTTTCTTAAGGATGATGCCTGCGATTTGTTTGTTTCTTGAATAACAGTCGTTTGCCATGTTTTGTTTATGTTTTTTGCGTTTAAGTTGTCCATAGAACTTATGTTAAAATATGAACAGTTTATATCTTTTAACTTATTTTTTCTCTAACAAATGCCTGAGACGCGCAGGGCAGTATATAAACTACCAGCACAGAGCCCTCTATTCTGAAGAGCCAGACAAACTTGTATAGATGATCGTATTCAAATAACGGTATTCAGCCACGCAGCGATGCGCGATTCGGTCGACAGTGCCTAACATAAGGCAACAAGTGAATGAAAAGGGTATTACATCGATTCTTGTTCTTACAATAGCAGGATGTCCAAATTTAAGGGATTTACAACTTGGATGTCGCGTCAGTGCACGAGAGATGGTGCCCATCATTTCCGAAGTAGCTGTGAAATTTAGATTTTTACGCACGATCAATTGAATCCAATATTAGTTTCCAGCAAAACTTCCTATCTCTGACAATGGGAGGGTTGGAAAAAGACCTTGACAGAACGAGATCATCGACATTCTTTCTAAATATGAGCGTCAGTTTGAATGCTCATATAAAGCAAAGGGCATTAATACGAGTAATGAAAGAAAGGCTATCAAAAATTTTAAGACTAGCTCTGTTTTTATTTCATTTATCCATAAGGACACACTATTACTTATATTGTAGACTTCTTGCAGTGCAGTTCAATATTCCCAAAGTTCTTATTTCTCGTCACATCTGGAATATGCCCAATGACAGTGCATCTGGAAAATAAACAAAAAGTCCAACTTTTTTTTTCCTGTCTTGGTGCTTTCAAACTACAACACCTTGCAATATTTGTGAAAATACCTCCTTTAACTTGCCTCATTATGAATAAATCTTTCTACGGTCGTGTATTCATTGATTTTGATACATTTGATGAAAATATATGAATACAGGACCATGTTCAGATTACAAAATCAATAAAATGCGTATTTACCAAAAAAAAAAACAAATTCTACAAATACCAATTTAAAGCACATAATGTCTCAGTAAGGAACCATTTTATGTCCTCCGGGTGATGTTTCTCTGTTTGAATATAAATGTTGTATTTATATTGATAGTATGAATTTCTGGGAAACACTTTCCCATTTTCGCATATGAATTCATCCCGTTGCCTTGGGAATCTTGTGTCATTTAAGGATTCTTCGAAATCGAGTTTATGAAAGATTATTCTGCTGAGTTGCAGGTTTTATTAGAGTAGTTGAAAATCAGCTGTTAGGCAACGCTGCAAAAATAGCGATATTGTTTAAATAACAAGAAATAGCATTCTCCATCCCGAAGAACTCTTTTGTGATTAGTTCATTATGACAACAATCAGGAGATGAACTGATAAATTGCGTAAAACTTTAGTGCGTGAACTTGATGTCAAATTTACTAGACTTCATATTCGCTGAAAGTGGAAATAGTATCTTTTATTCGACTATCCAACTCCTTTCCGCTCGAAATCTATCTTAATGATTCTTTATGTATTTATTGAATGCTATGATTTTAATCCTCATGGTATGCATTTTGTAAACTCCCTGTAACTTTATTCTGTTGGGGGGGGGGGATAATTCTTTACAAAAGATTTTTAATTTTTTTAAAGAAATAGCTTTTTTCCATTTTATCTGAAATCCCACGCATCATCGTATTGTTTTACAGCTTTATCATAGATTTGTATGCAAATTTTATTTTAAAAAACTTTGAATTTTTATTCAAAGTTTTATAAAAAGTTTATACAGTTTATACATTAAAAGTTTATACAATCATTTTGTGAGATTGTATATACAATCATTTTGTTTTTCTGACTACTGTCGCATTAAAACCAACAATTCGCGGCGTCCTACCATAAGAGTTGCACGCCTTTCCCGTGAGCTGGGTGTCCAAGGTAGGAGTCCCGGTTCGGGCAGTGTTTTTCTGTGTTCTATCTGTAAGATGTGTGTGTTTTTGCCCCCGCGCTGTAAAAAGGGACAGCGCAAGCGAATTTAAATAATTAGGAACGAAAGTCGTAGTCTTGGCCCTAGGCACTACTACAAAACAAGAGACGCTGATTAGACTTAAATCGCTGTCTGTCTGATCGAGCTTGTTCATGGCAAGTGCCATAAGAAACAACAAAACAATAAAAAACCAACAATCCAATCCACTCTCTTGGTTCATTCACTTACTTAAGTATATAAGTTTGTAATTTGAATGGGAGCATAGATTTTTATTTCTATTTTGTTTGCCCTTTTATCAGAAATAATCTCGAAAATGTATTTTACACCATCGTTTTGTAATATTATAAGCCAATCCTTTTGTTGGATAAGATTTAGATTTCTCTTCAATGAGGACTTCTTTTAGTGTATTTGGGTTTCTCTATAAATCTCGAAAAAAGAGAATATTCCTTTTCATATATAAATCACAACTAGAAGCCACAAAAATTCGAATGGCTTGTTTCCGCTTCTCTTTCTATAAGAAATGACACCATTTGAATTTTATTTCCAAGCAAAACTCTTCTCAATCTTTTCCGGCATTGCCTAACAGGAAAGAAGCATTTTAAATTCATTCACAAGTTCTTTTTGCTCCTGTTTTATTATCGGAAACCACATGTAGACTAACAAACGGTAAGTAGAGTGGAGAGTAAAAAGGAAGAAAAAAGGCAGCTCAGTTCGGCAGCATCTACGGAAACAATAGCTGGAAAGAAGAAAGAATGCTGCATTCTTAGCTCTTGATGAGAGCGTTGTTTTATGTGTCGAAGTGAATTGGGTGCAGCTGTGAAGAATTCCTTTAAGCATCTCAATTTCTATCGCAGTGTAAGATTGCGATGGAACATTTACTGCTTTTTTTCTTAAATCTCCTGTTTACATTCTTTTGCTTGTTTACTTTTTGAGGCTGTCTTTACCAAGTGTAATGGAATTGCATTTTCAAAGAACGCAGCTTTTATTCTCGCGTTAAAGCTTTGCTTTTCGCCATTATCTGATGAGAAAAGATCCTCTGAAGATCTTGAAACTTTTTTCTATTTTATTAAACTTCTTTATATATATGTGTGTGTTTAACTTTGTGAGTTAATTAAAAATTATTAAGAATGTTAAAAAATATTTGTTTAACCAATTGGTAAACATGCAGTAAGAGGACTTGAAAGAAAATATTATTCCTTTGTTGAGCAAAGACAAAGATAAAAGAAGTTTTTAAAACTGATTTAAATAATTAGTTCAAACACTCTGGTACTCAAATTATTTTAACAACTGCCATTGTCCATTCTTATATATATATATATATATATATATATATATATATATATATATATATATATATATATATATTCAACATGTAAAGTGCAAATAATAAAAAAATTATTCAAATAATTTAAAAATTAATTTTAAAATTATGATTTAAACATGTAAGTATGTAATAGAATAGAGAAAGCGGTATTTATTCGCTATTAACCACATAACATTTGCAGAGAGTACTTACGACAAAGGCCTAGCATACAATCGTTATTTATTCATGATTACTTACTAGGGTGAGAGTTAAACACAAGTACTGGAAATTCGAATAATATATTATCGAACATACTTTATCCGACTATTTTAAACGAAAATTGGCTCAAAAGTTGCAATTATAATCGCAATATACACAACAAATTTCGTTAAAATCATTGCCTTTTTTGAATTACTGAGTTTGTATGCATATATACATACAGACCAATGGATACTCTACTCTTAATCGGTACTAATATAGATTATATGTTAAAAACTATACCTATGATCCAAATTTACCTACTTAGCTCGTCACGTTTGTTGTTATTACATTCAATTTTAATCAGCCGGTGAGACAAAATATTCCATGTAATTAATGTATTTAATCTAGTTTAATTGTGTGTGTGTGTGGGGGCCCCCAAAGAAAAATGTTTAAATAATTAACTTAATTACATAAAAAAGTTTTTTTTCACATTATCATATTATAGGAGTTTGGGAAAGTGCAGATTAATAAAATACCGAGTTTGAATTTTTGGCTATTAAAATATTTAACATTTGAATATTTTGTGTATGAGAAATTAAAAATAATCCGAAAATATTCATAATTATTTTTTGCATCAGAATTTCTGAAAACTGATGCCCTTACGTAAATTAATAAAAAGAAGACACTGAATGATGAAAATTATTGAGATGAAATACACTTTTTATTTAATTATTTCTAACAGGCGCTCTAAAATATTGCTGATCATTGCAATTTCTCATGCTCTTAGAGAAGGAATAAAATTCTCTAACGCTTATGACATAAATTCGAAGATATCCAAGCTTTTCTTCCCTTAACTAATATGTATCAATGAAATCCCTAGCAGTATTTCAGAAAAAGTCGAAAAGGAAAATTTTCAAAATTTTTGCTCTCGTGTCAAGATGCAGACAGACATCTTGTTTTATGACTACATCCCATGAGCAAACTATGCACTCCCATGGAAAAATGAATTGGGATTTATTTCAAGTATCTTCTTTCCGATCGTGCCTTTAAAACATTTTTGCGTGCATAACACATTTAGTTGCTTCTTTTTAAAATACTTTTCTCTATACAATGAATAACTGTTCAAAAAATAATTAAAAAACAGTCTGTACTCAATAACATAATTTAATGAACATTTGCTGTTTATTTATTTCTGTATTCAAAAATGTCTTTTCTAGATTTTTCTTAATCTTAAATGACAAATAAATTTCATCCCAGGACTTATACTTCATGATCATTTCTTTCATTGATATCTGAATTTCACTTTTTACAAATGGCACATTTATCTCGTCTTAACATCTTTCAGTTTTTTAATCTTATACTCTATATATATTCGTAAGATTAACTTGAAATATTAGAATATTTTAAACTACTTTAAAATTATTTAAATGAAAGATTCTCTTATTATATTCTCCGTTAAACAAAAGTTTAATTTCCCTAAATGGTATTTCCTTCAATAACTAGTTTCAATTTCGAAAATGCGTTTGTATCAATAGTTCAATAAAAATTTAAGATTGTCTTTCATACTAACGATAAAATTCTGTGTATTACTAAACTGTATAGTATAATTTATTGCTTTTAACGTTGAGTGCTATTATAAGTACTGTCTACAAAATGTAAGTTTATATTGTACGTGTGTAAAATATCTAAATATCTAATTTGCAGCACTTGTGGAAACATACTTATAATTTATCAAATCAAAGCTCACGCAACATTAAAAATTGAGCACAATTACTTGAAATTGCTATAATTTATTGACTACCCTATTTTTTAAATATGCCTGCAGTCTGCAAACATGCCAAAACTCTTAAATATAGCTGTATCAAAAATATTCTATGCATTATGAAACACTAGTTATACATGGCATAACAAGGCATCTTTGAAGAGTTGCGTCTAAGATAACTTCTTATATTATCGATAATTTAGCTCTCCGAAAAATTGCTTTCTACTTGATGATATCTCAAATGCTGATTATATAATTAGCAGTTTCTGAGTTAATGCTTCCCGAAACAAATTACGACTTCTTTTTAAATAGCCCTTTCAGAAATGGTACCATTCTTTATCATGAATAAAATCAAAAGCATCTGTAGAAACCAAGGCAAATAATACTTCTCTTTAAAGTTTATTAATACTGAAGATACCAAAACAAAATCTCTTCATCAAATTCTTCCGAGGAATAGAGGCATCATCAACTTTTTTGTCGCCATCTTAAACCTACTCTTTAGAAAGCACTCTTTCAAATATTATCCACTCATACATTACTGAATATAAATCCTACTTTGGGAAAATAATGCCTCATTTTTTGAAATGGGGGTTCAATACAACACTTTGATGATTCCTTCGATGTCCTCTTTTGTGTTTTTGTCTTTCAACTAAAACTTTCTATGCCATAATTTTCCCCATTTCTTGAATCTGTTTCCCGCGAAAATGGGATCATCATTAACTTCATGATTCTCTTTACAAAATAAGGGAGCTTTTTATATTCATGATAAAAAAATAAAGAATTTGTGTTTAAACAAAAGAAATTAAATATCTCCGAGATGATGCCATTATCCTGTGTAACTCGTCCATGGCATATTTTTCTTTCGTTGTTTGGCAACAAAAGAGGAGGACCGGGGGGTGGAGTTATTTAACGCTAAGGGAGAAAATTTATCTTCGCAACTAATCACTGCTGCCTGTTCATTACTGATTGATTTATTAATTTAAAAGATCATTTCGTTCAAAAGTGTTTATTTCTTGTAAATATTTAAAGAATCTTCCTTCGCTTATAATAATCTCCATTTCGAAAGAGATGCTAATTTCTTAAACCGCCCCTATTTCTGGAGATTTAACTGCAATCTTTTTTATTCAACTGTGAAAATTTCAAAAAATTGCCAGTTGATATGAATTTTGTCACGGTGAAAAGCTAGTAAAACATTTGCATAACAAAAAAAAACAACAATGAATGGTTATTTTTTTGGAATCGACATCTCTTTTAATGATACGGAAACTCAATTGCTTTAATAAATCGCCATTTCAAAACGCCATTCCTATAATTATAATTTATCTGTTAATTTTGTTAAAAAGTGGAAATATTTTAAAAAATAAGTGATTTATAATTTCAAATAATAATTTATTGGGATTTTCTGATGACCGAGTGTGGTAATTATTTAAAAAAAATTACGTATGTGAGTTTAGAGTTTTATTTATGTTTAACTTTTAATTACATGTTTTAATTATTTTAAAATGTTAATGACCAGTAATTTAAAAAAAATGTTCAAATTAACTCATTTTACATACATTAATTACAAATTGAGTTAAAAAGTTGTTTGTTATCATGTCAGAACATGATGTTGTTTTGGGGATGATGTCTGGCGTCACCAAAAATCCACAGGGGAAAATAAAAACGTTACTATCTGCACGAGCATCATAAAGCCTTTAATAACGTGTTGCCATTGCATCGACAGAAGCTCTGATTTAAAAAATTAAGTTAATTACCTCAGCAATAACCAGAAACTGCAGAAGCTCTGATTTAAAAAATTAAGTTATTACCTCAGTTAATTTCCAGTAGAAATGTCATTTTAAGCACGTGATTATATAAAATGAGATAAATAGGAAATGTGATATTTTTTTAAAAAAAAATAATAAATGAGAGACAAAGGTTTTAAATATCGTTTGCAATACCAAAATGACTCATTCAATGAAACGATTGAAATGAAGGAAAATATCATTTAATTTACACGAGCACGTGGTGCTTGGCCGTTCAAGAAATTATGTTCCGACATGTTACATTGAAATATGCATAGCAGATTTCATTTTATTCTTTTTTTTAATTCAATAATTCCTTTTTGTTTCTTTCTATATTTTGCCTTTGTTTCTGCAAAAACTAAAATTACCTAAAGATTTATTTTTAAACAAGTAAAATGTCTTCAATTCGATATAGAAATCTCCAGCATTTCCCATTTAATGCAATTGCCTAGGACTTTCAGAACATGAAATTTTAATTTGCAGTGGAAAAATTGTATATTTAGTATTTGTATTAATTATCAAGTATAGTAGAAGAATTTCTCAAGAAAATACATTAATACTTGAAATTTTTGGATGTCTTGTTTTGTAAAATCCCTTTTGACTAAGGAATATTTAGGAATTGTTAATTCGTTAAAACTTGGCTTTTGTTCAAAGAGGAAACATCTGGTACCGATCAAGATCAACCCTATTTGATTTTTTTTATTTTTGAAATCTGATTTTTCGGCAGTTTATAGAAAAAAAATGGCTTAACCATTTATTTAAATATAAAGTTTTCATATAATAAAGCGAGCATGTGCAACCTTTATAGATCTGTTACAAAACATAATAATGTACAGCCTTGATTTTAATTGGATATTTAAAAAAAAATACCAGTTGAACGTTTAAATCCAGTTACAATTTTATATCCTGAATTTGAACCCCTCCAGAAATAGGAAAGATATTGAAACATATAATAATTTATCCCAAATTGTTTCTCCTTGTCTAGATTGAAACTTTGAAAAGATGCATTTATTTCTGAATGGTGATACTTTATCTTTTTCTGCAGGGCTACAGTAAATTGCAGGTGTTTGTTTCATCGCTACAAACTGATATTGGTAAACTTAAGAAGTCTGTATTTGTAGGTTTTTAAAGCATCAGAAATTCTAAAAAAAGTATGGAATGAGTTATTCTATCGGCTCGATACGATTTACATTTTTGGACGGAATTTGGAATGAACACCTACAGCTATGTTGGATTTCAGTTGTTATTTGAGATTTATGATAAACATAAAGATTATACCTTATTTTGTTTTCTTTTGTTAGCCTTTTAAAGTTGGAATATTCATTTACATACAATGTGTAGCAATTTGACAATTAATTTTACTACCCGAAGTTTCACTTTTGCTGGAATCAAAAGGATTTGATATGGAAAAAAAATTTTCATTATTGTTCAAACTCATCAATGCGCGAAGCTTCGCGTTTTCTTTGAGAATCAAAAGGATTTAATGAGAAAAATTTTACACAAAGTTTTAATTTGACATGAAATGTATATTATTTGTTTGTTTTTAATACTTAGCTTTGCTTTTGTCCAAGCATACAATTAAAAAGCTAATTATCCCAAAACTAAACTTATCTAGTGGTATCGGCGTGATAGTGAATGTTATTCATTTTTATTTATTTACTGAAAAGCATGCTATCTTATCGGTATAAAAAATTTGTTTTATTCTTTCATTCTACAAAGCAAGTGCTTTCTGCAGAGAAAGAAATCTGAGATGGAAGCCGTATAGTTCAGTATAACCAATTCCAATTTCAACCGTGAGAGCGAGCAGCATTTGGGCATTATTTCCAGACAAAATCTTTCCTACTGTTTCCAGACAATGTGTGGAAGAAATAAGAAAAGGAAGTATTTTAAATTCCCCTAACGCTCTTTGTTTGTGTTTTTACATCCGGAACCTAATGAAAACTAACAAACGATAAGCACAAACGAGAAGCAAAAAAGCAACTCAACTCAACAGCAGCTACGGAAACAATGGGTGCCGAAGCGAGGGTGTTGAATCTTGGCTCTTGATGAGAGAGTTGTTTTATACATCGAAGTGAATTGGCTGCAGCTGCGGGGAGGTCCTTTTAAGAAACTCGATACCTTTGGCAGAAGGGAACTTGAGAAATATATTTAGTGGGTTTTTCAACTTATCATTTCACATTCTCTTACTTGGTTTTTTTTCCTCTAATTTATCTTTGAGGATGGCAATGGAATTTCATATTTTAAAAAAATGCACAGGTTTGTTTTTGCAACAAAAGATTTGGTGCAACGATTATTTTGTGGATTTAGATCTTATAAGGATTTTTGAATTTTTTTGAACATAAGGTTTCTTTTATTTAGTTCTTTCTGTAAAGTAATGAAATTAATTAGCAGTAAATAAATATTTCATTATTAATTAATAGATAGATTAAAAGTCATGTTTGCTGGCAGCAACCTTTTGGAGAAATTTTCTTTACTAAGTTCTTTCAGTAAAAATAATGAAATTAATTAATGGATATATTTTACGATTAATTAATGGGTAGATTCAAAATCATATTTGTTATCAGCAATATAACAATTCAGTTCATTATTGGTTAATTTATTTTCTTTTTCTGAAAAAGACATTAGACGAAACATTTATTCGAGAAATTTAATGCTATTTTAGTACAATTAATATAGTGATGGATTAATTAAGAAGTACAGCGTTGCTTCATCAGAGTTAGGTTTAATGCTTAAAAATTAGAAATGATAAACAACAAAATAGAGAAAATCTTAGGTTAACTATTCATGTCTAGAGGAATGCTTTTTGATTTTTTTTGGGGGGGGGGGGGAGAGTTGCACGGCAACTTGAAAAATTCTATAATTAGTGATCTCAATAATTTTTATTTGAAATATATGTGTACTTGTATTAAGTTAATTCACAAATATTTTGGCATGCTAAATTGCATTTAAGAAAACTATATTATCATTAAAATTTAATTTAACTTAAAGCGCATTTTCATAATTAAACAATGAACTTCATAAACAAAATTTTCCTTTCGTAGAATAAAGCAAGGAGATTTATTACTTAAATCTCACATATACTGTACAATGTTATTGAACAAAATATAATAATAAATTCCATGACATTGTGGAATATTATGCAATAGGTCATGTTATCTGGGTCAATCAAATATTGTTAATAATGTGTATTGAATTTAAAAATTACTATTTTCAGTATTTATACATTTAGTTATTAATGTATTGAACAACTTAATAAAAACATTAGATAACATTTCATTAAATAACTTTTTATTTTCACAGAACCATTTGATATTTTGCAAATTCCCAGATGACACGAAAAAAATATTTATGAAAATATTGTTACGATCTATCAATGTGAAATAATTATAAAATTAATCTTCTTTTTTTGCTATTGGAGCAAAAAAAATAACCTTCGTTATAAAATGTCACTAAATAACCAAAGACCATTTTGTTGAATTTTATGATAACTTCGATTTATAATGCCCGAGTTTATAATCATTGGAATATTTATTCACCAAAATTAGTTTTAAATTCCACAATATTCTTTAGGATACTGATATATTGGGATAATTTAAATTTTTTTGTACGAATTTATTAATCAACAAACCATATTCCTTATTTTTTAATTTTATTTTAATAAAGATATACACAAAGCATAATTTACATATTCCAAAATAATACGTCCTAAACATATTAAATTATATTTAGTGCTCACTGCTTAAGAAGTGTTTGTTATTACAAATGAAACTTCTAAGTAATGGAAATTTTTAACATTAAACTCAAATAATAACTCCTTCAAGCCTCTTCGAAATTGATGATTCAAAAATAAAGATCCTTCCACCCAGTTCTCTTGATGAGTAAATCGGCTTTCTTACTGTTGTTTTAAAGCTCTGTAGCAGACACATTTATTCAAATATCACTACTCCCGCATCCGTTGATATAAATCCTTCATTTGAAGAATAATGCTGAATCTTTCAAAATGGCGTCCAATACAGCACTTCAACAATACCTTTGAAGTCTTTCCTTTTTGTGTCTCGCATAAAATCCTTTCCTCTCCCATAATTTTCTTCCTCTTTCTTAAATTACTTCCCACAAAAATGTGATCATCATTAACTTCATGGCTCCTTACAAAATTGGGCAGCTTTTTATTTTCGAATCGGAAAATAAAAAAGCATATGAGTTTTTGTTTAAGCAAAAGAAGTTAAATCGCTTCCAAATGATGCCATTATCCGATGTACGGCGTTCTAAGAAATATATCGCTTTCACCGTTTGGCAACAAAGGAGGAAGTGAAAGAATATTTCACAAGAAAGAAGAAGAAAATACAGCTCTGCAGCTAATCATTATTATGTATTTGTTGACGCTTTATTTACCAATTGAAAAGACCATTCCGTCGGAGCTTTTCCTATTTGTTCAAAAATATGTTTAGAATCTTTTAACATCCTTTTTCAGTCGTTGTTGTGAATGGTGAACTGTGTTTTAGTTTTTATCTTATGACTACATGATGAGGCTACTTGGGAGCAAATGGCATGCATAATAAATATTTTCAACAAAATTACTTTATTGTTATAATCTTAATTAAAATAAAGAAATAATTAAGTGATTTTAAAAAGTTAATTTGTACAATTGTATAAGTGATTAAAAAAAGTTAATTTATATAATTGTATAAGTGATTAAAAAAGTTAATTTGTATAATTGTATAAGTGATTAATAAAGTTAATTTCTATAATTTTATAAGTGATTTAAAAAGTTAATTTGTATAATTGTAAAAGTATAATTGTCTTCAAGTAACTGAAGAAGAATGGTTTTAATTATTGTAAGTCAATATTATTTAAATTTCTAATTCGATGCCGAAATTCTCTTTTTATTAAGACAAAGATGTGGCTGTTTGTTGAAGGTGCGATTATTTAAAAATATCTTCTTGTATTTTAAAGTATAGAGTGAGTTACTTTGCATCAACATATATCTTTGTTTTACTTTTTACAAGATTGATAAGTTGATTAACCAATGTGTTGAACTGTTCATTATTTTAAAGGAATGTTATTATATTTTTATGATTTCAGTTGCTATAAACTACACTTAAAATTTGAAATTTTTGATAAATTAAGTAATTCAAACTTGCATTAAACGGCTTTCTGAAATGAAATGTCTGAAAATAAGCTAACCAATATATATCTGTAAGTATTCATAGTTTCCTTATTTTCGTTGTGTTTGGAATCTAATATTGATCCATTTTTAAATTTTTTTGCTTTATATTTTGGGCCTCTAAATAATGCATAAGCTATATTCCCAGCTGTAACTCCTAGTTTCTTTAGCCAATGAGTCCTAAATTTCAATTTAAGCCAGGAATAAAATATCTTAGTGAATAGACACGGCTGCCAACAGTTATTATGTAATGTAACTGCTTTGTCTTTCCTAAATTTATTGTATAATTTATGTTATATTTTTATTAAATATCTTACTAACGTTCATTATTATGTGAAACCAAATTTCGGAAATGTATATAGAATAAGAAAACTACTATTATGTTCTAGTCATTGAATTATTTTGATAATATGAATAATACAGGAAAAATTTATCGAAACATTTTTTCAAAATACCATATTTAATCAAACAATTCTATTTGTCTTCTTTGTATATAATAAGAATTCATTTCAATTTTTCTATTTTAATTTTTAGAAAAAAAAACATTTACTTATTAAGGAATGAGAGAACAAGAATATCAATGCATTTTTTTTATTTCAAAATTATTTTTTGTAGAAGATATTTTTCTCATTGTCTAATTAGAAAAAAATATGAACTTGAACTCTTACCTTTAAATTTGAACCACTTATCGTGTAATGTAGGCCACGAAAATTTCTGGACTACTTTTTAATTTTCAGAGAAAAATTATAATTAAACTCTATATAATGTGTTTAAAAATATCCAATAAATTCTGTTTGCACAATATGTATCCCCTTAATGTTTAAAGTATCTACTTGAAAATGTCTTTTCTTTGTCTGAAATTTACTAATCTGTGGAATTCTGTAGATATTACAATGATTCAACCGATTTCTCAAGAATTTTGTTTTGCACATTTACAAACTGAAAGTTTTCTCAAAAATATATCTTGTTTTGAATATACAGTCATAAAGTAATTATACTTTCTATTTTATTATGCATTTTTCTTTAAAAAATTTATAATTATTCCTGTACAAATTGTTATCGGGCATAATTTATCAGAAAATATATTTTACTTTGAATATATGATTTTAAAGGAATTATATATTTTTTAAGTAATATATACTTTCTTTGATTCAAATCACAGACTTTTACCTAACAGAATTTCTAAGATTTTGTTTATCTGCAATGCGCATCAACAAATATAATTTCTTTCGAAATACGAATCTAAAAGGGAAGCCATAAAATTTGGAATGATCAATCTCATTTCTAACCATTCGAGCGAACAGTACTTGGTTTTTATTTTTTGTACAAAATCCTTCTCACTCTGTGTGATTAGGATTTTGTCCAATAACAAGTCTTTTCTTCTGTTTTTACTTTGTGAAGCTCTTGAAAACTTACAAGCGCTATGTTACATTACAGAAGAAGGAAGGCAACTCAACTCGACGGGAATTACAAAAGCAGTAATAAAAAGTAGACAGGCGTTTTGTCTAAGTTCTTGATGAAATGTTGTTTGTGTCGCAGAGAACTTGATATTACTGAACTAAAGGGCAACTGTTCAAAAACCTTTATTCATTTTTTTTCCTTATTAACTCTCTTACTTTTGTATTTTCTAAGCGCATATAAAAATTATGCTTCTAAAGAATCGAATCATAAAAAATATGGGGAAACTATTAGGGCAAATATTAGGCTTCTGCCTTGAGAATGAGAATTGCTTTTTATTATTATTATTTCATAACAGTTAGTTCCTTTTTACCTTTTCTTTAAAAATGAAGTTAAGAAATGAATCGAAAATTTTTATTCTGATATATTTATGATTCTGATATTTTATATTTATATATATGATTAATAACTGTTGATATGTTTGATAATTACTATACTTGGAGGCAAGGTGTCATTTTTTGAGAATCTAAATTCGCATCTTTTTCCGAACTGGTTCTTTGAATTGTTTTATGAAAATTAAGCTGATAAACCTGCACTTCCGCGCTCGGTGGGGGTTGCCTTGCGGCAGCTCATCGTTATATCCGAATGGCTTCGGCCGGGACGGAGTATACCTATGCCATTCTGATATATTTGAAACAACACTCAATAAAAGATAACATTCACATGATTTTGTGATTTGAAGGAACTACAAATGCAAAAATCTAGTTGTTAATGTAAGTATTCACTTTAACTTTGTAAAATAAAGACATTAAAAAATTAATTTTTAGCAAAAAAATGAATATGTCATTGTCTGTGTTCTTAAGATTTTAATTGTAAAATTTTAGTAGGTAATTAATTAAAAATAGAATAAGAAATTGCTTAGGATATTGATTATTAATTAAGTACTTTTATAATTTTTTAAACATTAAACCAGAATAAATAATTTTCAGATGCGTAAATTCACTATTTGGGGACATTTTATTTTCAAAGTAATCATTAATTCAAAATGCAGAATTGCTTCATCGCGTTTTTATATTTTATAAACCGGCATATCAATTTTTCTGAAATACAACAATGAGTTTAAAAGACTGTTTAGATAGAAAAATATGACTTTATGTTAACATTATATAGGATTTCCTGCTATGATCATAGAATTTTATTTTTTGAATAAGTAAATGTACAAACGCATTAAAGGATTGCTGTGTTTATAGGAAATAATTACCCATGAGAAAAAATATTGAACGATTATTTTTTGCTACTTTTTAGTTGAAAATTTTGACATTTCTTTCTTTAAATGTTTTCTTATCTAACTCTATATAGATACTTTTTTTCATTATTATTACTAAAGGAATATAACTTTTATTAATATACATCGATATTTGTATTATTAATTTTGATGAATAATTTATTGCATTCATATGATTTTTTCTAATTTTTATTACATTTTTTGCTAAAATTTAATTCGAATATAACTATACATTTTTTGACTTTGACTCTTAGTTTTCTAATTGTTGTAATCAAATTTACTACACTATTAAAAATGCTGTAAATAAAAAACATTTTAAAATGAGATTTGAGTTTAACGATCTACGTAATTTAAAAAGTATTTGTTTTTCGATGTTAACAATAACCGCATTTAGTGTGCCATATCTGAATTATTCTTCATATAACACTACTTTCAAATACTCAAAAATATATATGTTTTGTATTCAAATCGAGCTTTAATTCCAGAAATGATCTTGAACAAATATTTAATTTGACACATGACAGTACCTTTTTCAAGTGATGTTGCAATTATACAACCAGAAAGCTATGAACATGCATTTCATTTTTTTAAATCTGAACAAATACTGAAAGACATTTTCGCCAATTTTTAATTTGCGCACAATATATAATTCTTCGTAATATATATCTGAATAATAAATTTTAAATGCTCCCTCTGTTTATAATAAGATTATTTCTTTTAATGCACGTTGAATTTAATGATCGCAAATCCCCATAATAATAAAAACAATGAAAGCAATAAAGCATTTAAAGCAAAAATAATTATAAATTCTAGAAAAATATTTTGATTACCGATTTGATCGGCATAGCAAAATAAACTTGCTGTTCTATCTGTATTAATGCTATCGGGATATTCCAATATCTTTTGATGAATGCCATCTGATATGCTGATGATATAATTTAGAGATTCGGAACTGATGCATTCTAAAATTCCTTTTGCAAACTCTATAAATCACTACGCCAAAAAAAAGCCATTTGTGCCACGATCGAAGGAGGGAAAACTCGTAACAACCAGCTCGGATAATAACTCTCCTTAAAGTTCGATGAAATTGACGAACCAAAAATAAAATCTCTTCCAACAAAATTCTTGTGGCGAGCGGAAGCATCAGGTTTACTGCCGTCATCTGAGAGCTTCACTTTAGTGCACACATCTATTTAAATTTCGCCCCTCGCCAATGCCCGGATATAAATTCTACCCTCGGAAAATAATGTCTTATATTTCCAAATAGCATCCAATGCAACACATCCACGATTCCTTCGAATTCCTTTTTTTCCCTTCTGCCTCTCTTATATCTATCTATCCCTTTCTCATAATTTTCTTCGCCTTGCTCCAAACTACTTCCCACCAAAATGTGATCATCATTAAAGTCATGACTGTTTTCAGAATAGAGGATCTTTTTATTTGGATGCTGCAAAATAAAAGGGAGCTGCCTTCATGTTTAAACAAAAGAACTTAAATCGCTTCGACACAATACCATTATCCATTTTATAGCATACTATGGAGTATTTCTCTTCCAGAGTTTGGCAGCAGAATATTTCTCAGGGATGAAAAAATATATCATCACAGCTAATCATTACTCTGCATTCTCGGGTGATAAATTTGTGCGTGTAAAATATCCTTTTGTTCAAACCTTTTGTTTGTTACGTCCTATGTCCGTCTTTTAATTCTCCTTTTAAAGGGCAAACTGACTTTCAGGTTTCCCCTATTAAAATTTAATAAAGCTATTTTAAAATTAAAAAAAGTAATGTAACTTTAATATGGCAAAATAATGATGTATAAGTTTCTTTTATCAGGTTTTTTTTGTAATTAAATTGACTAAAAAACATTATTTTATTTTCAGAAACGATTTCTTTATATAACCTTTGACCTTAAATATAGTCTGAAAAATGGATGCAATTTTTAGATAAGATTTCTTAATGAATTTTTTCTAAAGTTCTCATTTTTATAAGCCATTTTAAGATGTCATTTCAAAAGTTTTATGCTTCATTATTTTATAAAATACTTTCTTTTTTAAATGGCACTCTGCACATAGATAATACTAACTTAGAGATTTAGTTAACCTTTAGGGGTTTTTTTTAATATCAGTTTTTTTTATTTGTTCAGTTTAGATTTAAAAAGAAATTATGAGACCTTCTTTTTCAAACTTAATTTTAAATGTACACTGATAATTAGTTTTGAATTTTATGCATTTAACAATGAAAATTCGTCTAAAATTTTGTTGATTCTTATTAAGAAATTATTTCAAATTTATCTTTCATTTTTAAAATCGTTTATCAAGTAATAAAGTACAACGAAAGTGAGATAATAATTTATTTTTATTTTAGATATTGGAATAGAAAAAAAAATGGTCTTAGTATTTAAAAAAATATTTGAAACAAAAAATGGCTATTGAAAATTTACAAATTAAACATTGCAAGTTTTAAAGGAAATTTATAAACGTTGCAAAATTTCTTTGACTCTGAATTCAGTCATCATAGCTCTAATTAAAGTGATAAAAATTAACATAACATCCTTATTAACTTAGCTTTTTTATTTGTGACAACATGTAATTAAAAAGAAATGCTCCAAAATTCTGCGATAATGTTTTCCTTTTCAAGCAGGGTTTCTATCTTGAAGCTAAAAGGGTTTTTTAAATGCTAATTTTAATGTATTTATATAAAAATGATTCTGTATCATTCTAGGTTTATTTTATTGCTATGTGCGTTAATTTGTTTAAAAGAACATCTTGTTATAAATCACAATTTCTTACATGTTATTTTTTTGTATTCATCAATAAAGAATACACATTTCTCTGAAAATATGTATTTCTACTGGTAGCCATAATTCTAAAATTTAAAATTCCCTATTCCATATCCTTTTCGTATTATTACAGCTAGAAACTTATGGATTTTAAAATCATCTCAATCTTTCCAGACGATGCTTAAAGGAAATTTTTTATTAAAAAAATTTAAGTTTTAACAATTGTTTTTTCTTATAGTGCTTTAACGGCACCTCATGAAAAATAGAAATTATAATCACTTGCTGATAAAGGTAACTGAATTTGGTAGAATCTACAGAAATAGTGGAAAAAGGTCGAGAACTTATAGAGTTTTAGTTCTTGGAATAATATTTTCTGTATTTACTTAATTTTGTATACTGTTGTAAAAATTTCCTTTAAGGATTTTAGCGTCTATTGCAGAACAAAGCAGTGTGAAAATACACCCTACCTTTTCTCAAGACTGCAATTAATGCTCTTTTTTTCGCATCCACTTAGCAGCATGTAATAGATTCTTGTTTTCAATGAACACGGCTTTTTTTTCTTCTACTCAATTCTTTCCCATCCATCGTCATTTAATGAGTATACGTTTTCTTAATGACTTGAAAGTTTCGTTTTTTGATTTTATAACTTTTTTGATGAAGCGAAATCAATTAGAGAGGAATTGAAGCATATTTAGACATTTAAAAGGCACTTTTAAAGAATAATTATGTTTATAGAAACACTGTTTAAATGTTATACAGGTAGTTATTATAATATGTATACAAAAGACCTTTAAAATTACAAGAAGGCTTTATTCGAATGGTTTGAAAGTTTTATGTATATTTTTATTATTTATTAAACTTTTAAAAGGCTCGTTTAAAGAAGAATTGTGTTTACATAAGATTTGTTTAAATGTAATGCATAATATCAGAATATTTTATGCCGAATACCACGTCTTTTGTAATACATATACAAAAGACCTTTAAAATTACTTGGTTTTATTTGAACTATTATTGATTAAGCCGTGTTACAAGAGCTTTCTATACAAAGATGCAGAAAAAGCTGTATTAATATCACATGCATAAAGCATTCATATCGGTAATAATAAGAATATTATCTTAAAAATTTGCTTGTCGTTTATTTGTAATAAATCGGAATTCCATTAAAGTTATAATTGAATTACCTAAATTTTCAGCGAATTTTGAAATCTATTTTTTAGGAATTTTTTATCTTTATTTTTATTGAAACATAGATAAATAATTTCAAAGCTAGCTAATAAATCGTAAACGAATTTTATAACTAATATCAAATATAAATAACAATTATCAAATTTATATAAATAAAAGAGTGAGGTCGAGTTTAAATGCAATAATATGCTTCTTTTTTTTACTGAAAAACACATGAGATTTTCTAAATTGTATATTATTATATATTAAATAAAGAAATTTATAATAAAAGAAAAATAATATAAAGAATATAATTTATATTTTTATTCATAAGTTTTTGAATTGTCCACAAGTAACATATTATTATTTTGTTATCTTTACTATTTGTCAGCAAATTTGAAAATATCTAAATATTTTCTATTCTATTTGACAAAAAAAATCCTTTAGAAATTTATTTCTCGTTGATGCGGCTTTCTTTATTACTAGATGAATATAAACTGAAACAAATTCGTGTATTTTTAATTTTCATTTCTATATTTAAAATATTAGCCTAATATAATGTTGGTCTCTGAAAAGGTTATTGCAAATTAACAATCACGAAGAAAACGGAAATCGTACTTAAATAAGCAAATATTTTTTTATTTGAAATGTTTTAAATATTGATGATAAATTCATCATGTTTCTCAAAGAGTATTAAGTCGTCCTTATAAATTTTATCAAAATTATAATGCATTCTTATATTCTGCAAAAAAAATAAAATACTGGTTTTTTTCTAAATTTTTTTTTATATTTTTATCCTGACTAATAGATTCTTATGTAAGTTTTATTTAACGATGTATTATTTATTTTCATCTAAAAATTAAATAGATTTTACTATTTATAATTAGAAAGATGAGAATATATAATTTACAATGTGTATAAAATGCAGAACACATGCTATATATATTTTTTATATGGCGGAATGTGCATGAGTAGAAGCGAATTTTCGAAGACATAAAAGCTAATGGAAAGAGTATTCTTTAATAAAACCGCTTATATCTTGTTTTTTTATATAACTATCTATCTACTGCTTTTACATGGTTTCAAATTAAAGAAACCATTTTTGTTGTCATTTATACTTTATTTTTGAATATCATGATAATGATACTAATATTTTTCCAGTGAATGGTTTAAAAAATAATTCTTTTAATAATAACTGCAGTAAAAATAAAAATAAAAACTAAGTAAAAGTGTGTAAACAAAGTAAATCAAATAGTGATTTACATTGTTTACACAATGTAAGCATCCGAAATTAATGCATGCTGTATATCGAATGAAGGAAATAACAAATAAAATTCGTAGCTTTCTTTTCAATTAACTACATTAAACTTACTTCAGAAATTATTATAAGTATATTTGTAATAATCCACCACCGTCTGTAACATCGGTCAAAGTTCACATATTCAGCTTTTTGATTTCCATCTAAATCTTTAAAAAAATGACATTTTTTAAATGTTTTATTTAATTGATTTGTAAATAAAGCAAAGCATGAATAAATATGAATTAAGGGATCGCATTTTTCCTATTGCATTTGTCTTAATTCGGAGGCGGGAGCTGAATTACAACTTAAAGTTAATGAGTTGAGGTTTTCAGTTAACAGTTTTTAATACGATCGATTTTAGTGAATTCAAGTCTGTTTTAGTTAATGGTTTTTATCTGATTCTATATGAACTTTATGGATAAGTATGGATGACTTTAATGATATGATTTACTGAAATCCGAAGCAAACTAAAAATAATGTATATATTCTTATTCAATTCCTACCATTAGTTCCCACTTTCACTATATATATTTAATGTTAATTTTAAATCGTTAATAAAATACTGTTTATTTATTCACTCAAATTCAAATACATTCTTTCAAATTTGTAATGGATGACGATGTTAACACAGTTTCTCAAATATTAATTCATACATGAAATTTAATACATTTTAAATAGAATTTTAGCAGTTTGTAACGAAAATCGAAATCAACAGGCAGTAATTCAATAGGTAAAATGCGAGGATTTTTGTATTTTTAACGTGATGGTAAAGAATGCGAGTTCAATTCTTGCGAAAATCAATAAATTGTTGGTATATTATGTATATTAATTGCAATTATTTGATAAAAAGTTACTAAAATAAAAATTTTCTTTGTTGACCAAAGTAGGAATTCACTGATTTTTTTTCTGGTTTTTTTAAGTGCGTTACCAACTTGTATGATACTTTCTACTACAACTTTCATTAGTTTTGTGCAACAATCATACGAAATGTATTGTTTACAGAATGAAAGATCTGTCTAGTTCAAAAATAAAACAATTTTAATAAATTTATTGAGGTGAGTAGAGATATTGGTTTAACCGTTTGAGTTCGGAAGAATACTTACTTTAACGGCAAATGAAGCGCTTTGTCGCACTCAAACGGTTAATGTAATCATATCTGTCATTTTTAAATATAATACCTCTCCACCTACTTATAAATCCTATCCTGGAATAATAATATCCTCTCATTATTAGCGGGAAAATCCCTTCCATGATCCTTTTGAAGTCTTTTTCCCTCTCACACCTAATTTTCGTGTATTTCTGGAAATTAATTTTAACTAAACAAGATTAACAATATCAAGAATCAATGTAATCAGAATTAATAACAAATCCAATTTTGAATTTTTTTTCTTTTCGTTTCGGGAAATGAAAAAGGATTTAATTTTTATTTTACAAAAGAAGCTGAATCTCTTCAAAATAGTGTTAGTATCTAGTGTATTGGGTGCTTCGGAATATTTATCTTTCAATGTTTGACAAGATTAAACGAATAAGAAAATAATTCCTTAGCGTAAAGAAAATGCAATTCAGCAGCTAATCACTGCTCGGCGTCTTTGATGTTCCATTTATCTACTTAAAAACTATTTTATTAGAAGTTTTGAGAAGGTCATTTTAAAATATAGAAGATTCCTTTTTTTTATTTCTTTGAATCATTTGAAAAGGAATATGGCTTTTCAAAATTTATATGTTTTTGTCTGATAAAGCTATTTGAAAGTGAAAAAAAAGATGTATTAGATAAATATTTTGTTGATGTTAATTCTTGGTCCAATAGAATTTTAAAAAATTCTATCCTTAGCTATATTTCGTTTGTACATTACAACTAACCTTTGTTCCTACACTTGACCTGTAATAACGGATTATAGGTCTATTGTTTTTTAAACACTAGATTTGAACTTCTCATTTCACTAAAGCTATTTGTTTGTAACACCGCCAAAGCAGCTTAATTTTGGAGATCATGTAACACGTATTTCTCGATTTTGTGAGTATGTTTTATCATTTCGTATCGATTATTTTCTTAAAAAAGGACGATTGACAATAAGTCATGAATTTTATCTTTTCATTCGATTGTTTTAAATAAATAAATGTTTCTGTTTTAGAAGATTTCAACCCAAGTTTAGAAGATTTCAACCAACTTAACTTGATGACTTCATTATCTTGTGCATATTCTTAGAATTCTGCAAACATTCCATTGTAGCAGTGTTTTTGCAATTTTAATAAATTAAAAATTAAATATCATTTCACATCTTCCATAATAACTTCCAAAATTTTTACAGCCCACATGTTTAATTACATAAAAATAATTAATTAAATCTTTAATTACATAAAAACAAAAAAAATATTTTTACTAATATATATATTTATTTATTATATATTTTTTTCCTAAATTTTAACAATTTTTTCGATATATTTTTGAAGAAATTTTGGTTTGTATTTCCATCGTTGCAATGTATCACAAACAGCTTTCTTTTTTTATTCAATATTTTGCAGCATTAGTTTTTGCGCATTTTATTAAATAGCACAAAAATATTAGCTCTTTATAATAAAAATAAAAGAATAAAGTAGAAGAATTATGGTTAGTATGTGAATAATATGCACAGAAAATAAGAAAGTAAACTCTTATTACTGCGAAAGACGCACGTGAAGAAAGAAAATGAACTGCTCGGATGCTTTTAATAGCAATGTGATATCATGGAATTTCTCTCGATTATGAAGAATCTTTGTACAATAGTAAAAGCATAATTTTATTAAAAGGACGTATCTCGAAAGTCCACTACAATTTGAAGTTGAAAAATGTCTTTTAGAAAAAAAAAACACAAATCATTCATGCATAAGCGATTGAATGAAAGTACGGCTTAGTCATTATTCTCGGGGATCTCGCTGAACATCCAAAGTAGCCAACATTTTAAGAAGCGAAAATTTCTTTCGTACTACTCCAGAATGGTTTTATGTGCAATTGTAGAGAGAGAGAGAGTCATATCAGAAAAAAATATGAGGTGAGTATACCTGTATCTCTGTATAGAAATTGGATAAAAATTATACATTTATGTATTTGATCAATGATATTGTTTTTTCTCGTTCAGAATTTCTAAACAAAAGTCTAAAAAAAACTTGTTTAGCAAAATAAAATTTTTAAATTTGAATTACAAATCTGAAGTGAAAGCTCAGAATGACCAAATCCGTTTCCATTTATAAAAGCAAATAGTGCTTGAATTTTATTCAGAGACTGAAACCCTCTCACTCTTTATATACGAAGTCTAAGAGTAAAGGGAGAGTTTTAAATTCCACTAACACTCCTTTTTTATATTTTTATGGCGTGAAACCTCATGAGAGCTAAGAAACCATAAGCATAAAGGAGAAGAAAAAAATTGACAAATTCAACAGGCGCTATGAAAATATTGAGGTAGAAAGCAAGATTTTGAGAATATACTCTCAGAGAGAACTTTGTTTTAGAAGTTAAAGTGAATTGGGTGCAATTCCGTTTGGATTTTATTTTCAATCGGGGAACTAAAGTGCACATAAATATTTAGCGTTTTTCTCTTACCCTTCTATTCCAACACTTTCTTTCTTGCATTTTAAAGCTCCTATTTGTAAAGTGTAATTAACAAAAAAAGTTCAAAAGTCAAAAAAGTAACTTTTTTCTATAAATACGGATTTTTTCAGTCCTATCATTTTTCTATAAATATAGATTTTTTTTCGACACATCAATTTTCGATAAAAAGAAATTTTCCCAGACGTGTTTAGCAATTCTTTTCCCAATGGTTTTTGTTTCTTATCAAGAACATTTTAAACAGTAATAAACCAAATATATTGTATTAAACAAATTATATTTTATAACGATTTAAAAATTTACCCTCATTAAAAAATTAAATTAAGTCTTTTTCCTTTTTTAACTGAGATAATTGTAAATCAAATGAACGCAATTTATCATCAATAATTGAGGATAGTTTGCGAGTTCTAGCTTTAAAAGCCTTTTTTACTAAAGTAAAATTTATAAAAAATAGTTCAACTGTTATATTTACGATTTAAAATTTAAAAATAATGAAATAATTATTTTGAAATTTTAAATAATTATTTTAATTTTATAATTATAATGAAGCTGTATAATTTTATTATAATGATACTTAAGAAAACGAAGCATCGATAAATTTAAAAAGCTTCTATTGCTGCTACGATAAAAATAATCAAAATAAAAAAGTGTAAATGAACTTAATATTTAAAGCTTTCAAATGCATGATTTTTTTCATTTTAATTGAAAGTTAATTAGAGGTTTATCATTTTATTGTTTTCTCTGTTCAGTTTCTTTCACACACACGCGCGTGCGCGCTCGAAAAAACTGTTAACAAACAAACTAAACATTGTTGCATCTGATAATGTCTAGAATCAAAATACCTTTATCTTTTAGATTAGATATTAACTTTAATCTAAATAATTACATGTGCTATACTCGGTTACACATGCAGGGCGCCCACCAAAGAATGCCTCAGCTTCTATGCACATTTCAACAGTTAAATTGAGAATATTTACAAAAAAGAAAGAAGTCTTCAAAATTTAGGATAAACTAATCCAGTTTCTCTGACAAATGTTTCTTTTTATATACGGACATATCCACTTCTCGAGTCTAATTCTTTTCACATTTTGTTTATCAAGTGGGCGTAATAGGAGTAACAACGTTTTATTTTATGTGGGATCATAATTAAACTTTATAAGGAATGAACATTTAGATAAAAAAAAACTACGGATTCCCTTATCATATTGCAAAACATAAAATGCTTTGCACTTAGAAATGTCATTTTACATAGGTAGCTCAGCAAGCGATAAAACTACAAAGCAATACTGTTTTATTGCGCATGCGTAGCAAAGTAATATTTTTTGGACATGCCTTAATCTGAAACTCTTAAGGCACAAAGTTGTTACCTCGATGATAACAATCTTAAAGGCTCGCATTTGATACTAATAGAGTTTATAGCTGGGACATTCTTTTATGGATGTTCTGTACTTTTACTAAATAAGCGATGTTGATATATAAATGGATAAATAGATAAGGATATAAGAGTTCACATTATCCAAACTATATAAAATTTAGATTTTTTTTGCGTAAAACATTGGTCGGTTTGTCTGAAGTGCTAGAAACTCGTTTATTTGACCACCAATGCCAGAAGACAAAGTTTTTATTTCGAAACTCAATGTTATCTTATTGGGTACTAAGCCTCCATTTATCTCAGGACACATAAAATGTGAACGGAGCCGCGGCTGTGGAATTCGAAGCTCTTACTCGAAAAGTGCCAAGTCAAAATGAAAAATTTTGTACTATAAGTTTAATTTTCCGCAATGACGAAACATTGATTGACGAATAGAAAACTGTTCGTTTCCTGTCACCTAACTTGTTTTTTGAACACGACGCGCTGGAAGATTGTAGCTGCCGCCCACCTCCAATGCCTCGGTAATATTGCCAATATTTGATAACAAAAAAAGGAAAGAAAACTAGGCCGGTAAATCGCGATCCGGATACTCGAGAATGCATTGCACATTAAAAAAAGAATGGAGATATGTTAATTTGTATAACTTTTGACTTATCATTGTATTTATTCAGAATACAGTAGAGGGTGCTGAAATTTACCGTGAATCGAGGTAAACTTCCATATATTTTACTTAATATCATCTGATATTTTGATCATATAATTTAAACAACCACAACTGATGGCTCCTAACATATATTTTACCATCTATATAAATATCAGCATCCTGAGAATGGCATCCTATGTCACAAATGGAACAAAGAAAACTCGTGTAACAACCAACTCCAATAATAATTTTTCTTAAAGCTCGATGGAGCTGTCGGTCCAAAAATAAAACCCCTTCCACGAGATTCTTGTGGTGAATAGAGGCATCACTTTTACTACTGTCATCTTAAAGCTTCGCTTTAGTGCACACATCTATTCAAATCTCGCCTCTCACATTCCTGGATATAAATCCTACCCACGGAAAATAATGCCCTATCTTTTGGGATGGCGTTCGAATGCAACACTTCAGAAATCCTTTTGAAGTCTTTTTCCTTCTGTTCCTCGCACACAACCCTTTCCCATCCACAATCCTTCTCCCCCTCTTTGCTTAAAACTACTTTTCACCAAAATGTGATCATCATTAACTTCCAGACTCTTTACAAAATAAGAGAGCTTTTTATTTTCGGTTCCAAAAATGAAAGGAGGACCGCATTTTTGTATAAACAAAAGAAGTTAAATCGCTTCGAAATGATGCCATTATTCAGTGTATGGCGTGCCAAGGAGTATTTCTCTTTCACCGTTTGGCAACCAGGAAGAAGCAGAAAAAAATAATTCCCAGGAATGAAGAAAATGTAACTTCTCAGCTAATCACTGCTCTATATTTTTGACGTTTTATTTATCTATTTAAAAAGCCATTTCGTCCGAACTTTTTATTTCTTTAAGGCAAAATATTTATGGAATATTTTTTTAGTTAGGTTTTTTTTCTGTCTTCTTTCGGAAAGGAAATTGGTTCTCTATATCTTTTATAATGCTGTTTAATAAGGTTGACGGGAAGTTAATTTTTTTAAAAATATATACGTTTTTAAAATATCAAACAAAGTAACAGATTGTATCTCTTTGTTTGAAATTTCTTAGTTAGAAACATGCATTAAGAAATGTTCCTTCTCAGAATTGATTCTTTTCCAAACAGTTTGAGTGAATTATTTTTCAAAAATTATCACTAACTATTAAAGACGAATTCAAATATTTGTAGAATAGTTAATTATATGTTTATTAAACGTTTCTCTTTATTATCCATAGCTGTATTTTTTAAATTATAGTATAATGAGTAGGAAATAATATTTCCTAAACTCTTCCTTCACATGAAAAAAGAAATACGACTTCTTTAAATAAGAGTTTCTTTTTACATTTATCAATAAGAATATTTTATTCTAATATATGCATGTTAAACGTGCAATTAAAATCGAATCACTGTAACTAAATAGCTTATTTTATAAATTAGGGAGCCATTAGAAGGATATGTTTACATCAACGATACCTCGGCATATGGAACCGATGATGCAGACTTTTTGAAAAACTTTTTTGATTTAATTAAATAGAAAAATTGAAATGGGATAAAGAAATAAGAGAATATTTTAGAATAGCTCTGATATGGGTTGATTTAAGCTAAAAATTAAAAAAAAATATTTAGGATTAAATTAAATTTTTACATATCTTTACATATATATATTGTAAATAGATGTCTGAAACCCTCTTCTGGCGTCTGGATTTGTTTATGCCCATGAATAACGAAGGTGAGCAAACACAAAAGTATTTATGAACACGCATATGATTAAAATACACTTTTTTCTTTCTTTTATTGAATTCAGCATTTTTTTCATTTATATTTTAAAATGTATTTTCTTTCTGTTATCGCTGTTTCAGACATTAATTTTAATTGTTAGATTTTAATCATTAATTTTAATTGTTTTAAATTAAGTTAAATAATTTTGAGATAGTAAAATTATTATTTCATTCATACTTTTTAATACTGACTCATAATAGTTATGAGTGCGCCAAGTTCCGCTATTATTTTCTTTTAGTATTATTTTCTTTTGTTTTTCCGTTGATGCTTTTCCGAGAGAAAAATTTCATCAACATTTTAGGAGAATTTTATGATTATTGGCATTAATGTTTGTTTATAGAATAATTATACAAAAAATTAATATCTCATCCTCTTTATGTATAAATTAATACATTTTATTCTTCGTTAAGAACGTTCTGGATTTTAATGTTTGACACAGATTTTTTTTTCTTTTCGCATTTTTCATATCTTGTTTTCTTTATCTGTTAATGGATAACAGTTTTTTCAAACCTATTTTAATAATTGTTTTTGATTTGAGTGTTCGTGAAAATTATAGACTGAGCACAAACCGCTGTAAGTAAAAAAATAATTTAGCCTACATTTAAAACTAAAATATACCATAAATAACAAATTTATACATCTTAAGCATTCTGTTATATATATGAGATTTTGAATTCCTTTTTTGTTAATTAATTTCTATCACTCATATCTAAGGTATAGTTAACAGGTTAACAAATAATTTCGACAAGCATGCGTTTATAGTATTTTATGATAAATATTTTAAAGTTCTAACATTTTTATAACAATTTCATTTTCTTTTAATTCTAATTTTCTCTAATAATTTTATCTTAATTTTCTACAAATTGTTCTGATTGATTCATCTCACCCATACAATTCGCAGAAACATGCTGAAATTTTTTTCAATATCGTTAAGTAATAGTTTATATATTTTAAACTTTTAAAACTATTTTAACAAATGATTAAACTTCCAAATTTTCTGGTATAACTACTTTTTTAATTTTTTATTTTCAAAATGGACTGAAAATACAGACAAACATGGCTTCTAAATTTTCTGATAGAATTTTTAATTTGAATATTGGTTTAAATACATATGTCTGTATTCAGCTGCAATTTTTACGTTAATGGTTATTTAAAATTTTATTTTGTATCTATCAACATGCTCTTTATTTTGTTCTTTTTTTTATGCTACTGTTTCTTCAAAATGTAATTCTAACATTACATAAATTAAAAATAATGTAATATGCTTAAATAAATCTTGATTTTAATTTAATTTTAAAATAAATATTTGAAGGCCCAAGGAAACAAATTTTAATTATAAAGATGTAAATTCGATTCAAAACAGCCTATTTCTTTGAAATTAATTTGATGTTTACAATAAAACATTAATATAAATTAAAGAGACTTTTTTCGCTATGAAAGTTCATAACTATAATAACAACGAATATGAATTCCGAAATTTTTGCGAAAATACCTATTTATTTTATGTATTTATCGTATTAATATTTTAAAAGTTAAGAAACTTAGTAAAATTTAGTTAGTTAATTTTTAGAAACTTAGTAAAATCACGAAGTATCTCTTAACTTTCTTTGTTAGGTCCTATTAAGAAAGATATTAATATAATATTGATAAAAGATTTTTCAAGAAATGTAATGAAGAATTAAATATTAATGAAATAATTAGAAAAAGAGCCACTCATGAGTAAATAAAAAGGGTTTTAACAAAATGCATACTAAAATTTTCCTAGTGTGATATCGTATTTACATCTTTTAAACATATTAGAAAACTACTTGATTAATTTTTAGATGAAAATATTCAGATTCTTTTTTTAAAATCTCTTTGCCTCTCAACATTGACGGATAGCGGAAATTGTTTTTACAAATTATTTCTTCTCTTGTTTGGCTTTCTATAACATTAATATATATTAATAACATCTGTATATTAATATTAATATATTAATTAAATGCTGAAAAAAAAGAAATGTATTTTTTTAAACATCCGAAGTATAACGATTTTTTAGGATATTTTAATCTTATATGGTATTATTTGTCATGGTAACACGACAAATAAACAATTTGTATATATTGTGAAATGTACTTAAAATTTTTGGCAGATAAATTTTAAGATTATAAAGCAATATATATGGTATATTTTCTCTTAAAATTTTCTTATATAATAATTGAAATCTAATAAAAAAGACTGAATAAATGGTTAATAAATTTCAAACATTCTGGTATTTGGAAGCTCATAATACATGAAAATAACCCAAAAAAGGGGGGGATCGTAATAAAGAATTAAAAGCAGAAATGAATAATTCTAATTTTCACTTACAAAAATTTATTATATATGCTGTCGCACATAGAAATTATTAAAACAGTTGGATAGATTAAAATTTTTACAGGTTTCTACTGCAGGAAATAAAATATTTAGTATTTTGATGGGGAAGAAAACAGAATTATTTATAATATTGTCTGCTTGTTCGGAAAATATTTTTACCCTATTTTAACATTTCCAGCCTGGTGAAATCATTTGGCAACACCCGACTAATACGATTTTAAGTAGTCAGTATATATAACAGCTGTCTTAACAACTGAATACATCAGAAATTGAATTATATGCATATTTTAATGAATAAATTATTTTATTGATTAAAAGTAATAAATAATTATTATAAATTTATCATATTAAAGAGTTATTTTTGTAAAATTATTTATTAATTATTGCTTTAATATTTACTTGATGGTTTTAAGGATTTACCTAGCGAGGAGAAGATAATTGTTGCCTAATAATCAATTTTTTGAACATAAGGCTATAATAATAAATCAGCATGTCACCATAATCTACAAAATTGATCGCCCTACATTTTGTGTTTTGATGAATGAAATATATTCGACCATGTTCGCAAAACCGATAGTCTTGTTAGAATTGATTTGAAATTTTTGTTTATCATCAGAAATTTGGAGATCGGCCACAATTTTAACGCTTTTTTTTAGTTTTTAGTTGCCGTATACTTCTTTTTAGTCTATGGTTGAAAATTCAATCTTTTGAGTACTAAGAAATGCTGTAGCCCTTTTTTTCTCTTATTAATATCTACATTTATAGTATATCTCTAATATGAAGTCTTAATTTTATTTAATTATTTAGTTAATTGTAATATTTTCAGAAATAATTAGTAATGTTCTATTGTTTCCAAATATATGTGCATAAAATTTCAAAACTCTCTCATAAAAAGTGCAAAAAAAAAATGCGTTAGAGAATTACATCTTTTTCAGCCTATTCCAGTGAAATAAAAGTGTAAGTACTATTCAATTGAAGCATTGTAAAAATTGTCTGATTTATAATATTACATTTTAAAGCTTCATTGATTTAAAAGACGTAACAATTGCTCGTAACAAATAAAGACGCAACAGCGATATTTATTCAGCAGCGGTAAACAGAAATCGGCGAGTTAGAAAGCACTGAAGCTTGAGCGGTAAAATGAGAATATTCGCACCAAAATAAATCTTAGCAACATTAGAATTCAAAAGTAGCTTAATTTAGTATTGCTTTTTTTTTTTCTTTCTCCAGAGCCTCACGTAAGAAATCTGCGAGACATTTCTTATAGATAAGTGCATTTTAATGCGATTTTCACCTGACATGCCTCAAATAATAAAACTCGAAGGCTGAAAAAGAACGTTCGAATGGAAATTCTGTTACTAAACAGAGAAGCGCAGAAAAATTTTTCCCTGAAAAAAGTTACTTTTTATTCTCAGAATGACGCCACCCGCAACAGAACGTAATGTTTATTGACAAGCATTATTTCTCACTACATTAAGCCGGGCCCATAAAACGAAAAGAAAACGACGTATTTTTCTGATTATTTTTTTGATTCGCGAAATGCGAAACGAGCCAGGGACTTATTTCTTCCGCCTCGCATTCATTGCTTCTGCCTGGCCTTTGTGCGCCAGTGCGTACTTCGGTCAATAAAATTCGGAGCCGCGCCAGAATTCTTTTCCGGATACGCGACAATGATTGGCCGAGAAGAATTTCGGAACGTGTGTAAAGCTGACGTTTTTATACTTGCTTTATAATACCGTGAATGTGATAAAATCGCGCCAGTACAATGCATTTTCCACCCTTTTTTTTCCTATCCTTAGTTGAAGATTGTCATTTCTAGTTTGGGGGCTATTTCGAAATGCATGGAAATGTCAAGACTCTGAATAAAAAAAAAACGTGCTGCAGATCAAAAATGGAATCTTTCGCTTGAAATATCTTATATAAATATTCTCCTTCTTTGACAAGTGAATTGTGCGAAGAAAAGATAAAGGCCGACAACGTTCCTAAATCCATAAAATAAAAAGTACCTTTATGTTCTTCATTCAATACGAGGTCTTTTTCTTAAACCTGCGCTACAATTATTAGGTTACGTTTTGTCAGGAAAAAGTAACTAGAACTTTATGACCCGTCGTAGTACGAGACCGTAAAAATTTGAAATAACATTGTTCTTCTAGGTCTATGTTTTACGTTTATTGCCCCCGAGAAGTACTGCTTCTCTATTACTTCGCTATCATTTGTTAGGTTAGGACAGAAGTTAGGACGCACTAGAATAAAGATTCTAGGTCCAAATTGTATCCATTTCTCAAATATACTGAAGTCGTAACTAAAATAGATTTGTCCAACGCATCTCTTTTTTATTACATAAACGAAAATTTTATTGAATCTAGTTACTTAAAATATCTTTTTATTGAATTTGTTGGAAATAAATGCATGGTTTTCCAATTGTTGCATTTTCATTAATACTGTAGAAGATTCTGACTTTTTTAACTCACTGATACACTGCAATTTACATTGAACGCATGCTGTTATGTAATTATTAATTTGGTGAAACAGATGTTTATTCCGTTTATAATACATGCCATTCTGACATGACAATGTATTTATTATTCAGGGAAATGAAATGCATTTAAATATGAAATTTAAAGTGTGCAAAATGTTACCCTTTCCTTTTGTTTAACTATATAATTTGTTGCTAGTAGTGCACAGAGATATAATTGTTTCTAAAATTTCAATTAAATGTATAACGTTTAATTTGGTCCTAATATCTTCTTCAACAAAATGGTTTTGGATTTCAAATTGCAATGTTCAAATTTTGTCATTGCTCTTTTCTTTTACTTAATTTTTTGGTTATATTTTCTTCTTTCGTTATATCTTAATATTAGGTCATAGTAAAGTAAAGCAATGTAAAATTCTTTTTATCATTTCTCAATTCTGAATTCCTAAATCATGAAATTCGAAAATCTGAAATTCTAAAAATATGAAATTCGCGTTCCTAATTCGAATATTTTAATAAAACCATACCTTAAATTCTGCTGGTAAAAAACACTTGTAAGTTAACTCAAGACAAGCTTTTATGTCTTGATCATCAATAACAAAAACGGAATAAAAGGTGCAATATTAGTAACATTAGTGAATTTAACTTCTATATTGAAATACATTGTTGCAAAATCCACTAAAAGTATTATTTAAAAAATGAAAATATGCTTAAACGGTCAAAAAAATTTGATGCTTAAAATCTGTTTTTTTAGCTTTAAAAAAATGCAAAGTTTGTGTTATATTTTCAGAATTTGCCGCGAAATAAAAAAAAACCCTATTTCGTTTAACTTTTAATTATTTAAAATTCTAATAAAATTTGATAAAGCTCACAACAAGATGTGTATATTCCCACTCTCCAAGGTTGTCAATAAAATATGATTTATTAACGATTCTCTCAACTTCAAATACACTTTTTATAACTTGTAGCGGATAATGTTAATACAATTTTTTCAAATATTTATTCATTAATTAAATTATTTAATTTTTAATGCCTTAAATAGGGTTTTAGCAGTTTGTAATGAAAATTGAAATCAACTGGCAGTAGCTCAATCCATAAAATGCGAGGATTTTAGAATGAAGGTGAAGAATGCGAGTTCAATTCTTGCGAAAATCAATAATGTTTGTTTAATTATTTATATTAATTGTAATTATTCAATTAAAAGTAAATAAAATACAATTTTTCTTTGTAAACCAAAGTAAGAATTGACTTAAACAATTTTTTATATTACTTTTTCCCATTGTAATACAAAAATTCATTTAGTATCGCAGCATAAGATTTTTTATGGAAAATTTTGAGAACTGAATATCCGATTAGATTCAGTTTTAGCGATACATCATGTTTTATATTTATAATAATGGAAATATATTTTTTTATATAAGAATATATACTTATTGGAATCGGAATCGTAAGTAACATAAGTCAATAAAATTTCACCAAATTGTGAGTCTTATCGAGGATTCATATATTTTAGTAAGGGTAACATTCCTCCAACATATTATATTACAATGAGTTAAAATTTATTTTTTGCTTTTAGAATTTTAATTTATCTACCCATTTGTTTTCTAATTTTCCCTTTTATGATACTAAAGCGTGAAAAAATAATACGTCTCTAAACAATAAGACAAAGTTTAGGATATTGTGGGATTTTAATATATTTTTTCCTCAACTGATAAAAAAAATGGAATGTGTCCATTTTTATTCTTAAAAATTACACAAATATTAAGCACTAACCCGATACAGAAACTAAACAAAATACTTCTTCTTTGCCTGACGGTAGTGGCGGATAATTAAGAGATTTAATATTTGATGAAACAATGAAAAGGAGTTTGAATATCAAGGCAACCACCTTGAGCTGTTAAAGATTAAACAAAATCTATTTTTTAAATAATTCAAAAATTCAAGAATAATGTACAAAATCTATTATTAAAATAATTCGAAAATTTAAAAATAATGTGCATATTAGGATCATTAAATAATGTATATATTAGGTTCATTAAAAAGACAATTTATTACAATTTTAATGATGTAAATTCATTTTTGTTCAATTATATTCTTGTGGTGAGAAAATGCCAAAATTCCTGTTAAGTTTGAAAAACATTCTATTTTTACAAATAAAAAACTATAGTATAGTAGTGTACTAATTCCTAAAGGAGAGCTAAATGTGTAAATTGTTGAATTGATAACTAATTTTCGATACAAAATTTAATTATTTTATAGGACGTTTGAAAGTAGTTTACAATACTAGTAACCTGAAATAAGTGGTTAAGGAGATTTTTCATTCTTAAGGGTGTCATGTATTTTTCCCTTAACCATAATACTTCCTTTAGAAATAATTTACTAATATTTCAATGCACTGAAAGTTACAATGGAACTAATCGATAGACAAAGTGCAATCATTTTAAACTTGAAAAGGAATGAAAAAAAAGAAGTCGAAAATTCTTAGAAATGAGCAAATATGTCATTATTGCAAAGATAAACTGAAAAAAATATATCTAAATTGGATTATGTTAATTTACCAGGAATGGAATTATTCCAAATTTGATATCTCCTCGCCGAAAAAGAAATAGTGTTATAAGTTGAACAATCTTATCCCAAGTCGGGTGATAATCTCTATCATAATTATAATAACATTTCCAATGGACATTAAATTAAGCTCATAACGCATTCGGATGATGGTGGAGCTGCCTATAAATCGAATTCAATTCGAATTCGAGTTTTTCTTCTTGTACAACTGATAACTCGAGTTAGTTTCATCGGATAATTTAATCCACTTCGATTGGAGAAGTCTTCATTTCTAAGATGCGATTCAAAGTCTTAAGCGGTACCAGAATATCGATTAAAATTATCGATAAAGAAACAAAAATATCGAAAATATAAGAGCTCTTCGCATGTTTCTTTAATCGATAAGAAGAAAAGGTGTGAGAAAAAAAAGAAATTTTAATGGAAATACATTTCGCATTTTTTTTCTTTCCTTTGTTCTTTTTATGGAAAATTTCTTTCTTTCCATGCGTTCTTCTTCAAAAGAGCTTTCAGGAACTATCGATAGCTGAGCTATTGTTTGAAATTTTTATAAAAGGCGATTCATTTTTCTTAATTATTTCAAAGAAAGAAATATATTCAAAGCGT
>JAOUZG010040507.1:1407140-1441819 GCA_026289955.1 Argiope argentata
TGCAATTAAATTAAAATCAAATTTACAAAAGCGAGGAAGTTCGTTAATAGTGAAAAACACGCTTTCAGTTATTTCATGCTTTAATTAATAATTTATAAGGATGAAAAAAAATTTTGAGCAAACATTATTCAATCAAATAATAATGATAATTTTAAAAGAATTTCAAATTTGAAATTGATATTTTGGTTCAAATATATTCTGTAATTCAACGTTGTGCATTGTAACACATCTACCTTTTGATTGAAATAAACCCATCTAATATAAATCAAAATCTAAATTTCATCATAATAATTTATTTGAAATAAAAAAGCATTAAAAAAATAATAATTAAGTTTTAAGATTGCGACAGTTTATCAGTTATTTTACTTGGAAAAGAAACCTATTCTATGCAATATATTTTCCGACATAAAATATCAATTCAGACAATTGAAGATAGTTTTTAATATATTCTCTCATCCAATAATTAAAAAAATACTTTTAATGACAATAAAAATCAAAATATAGTAATTTTAGAAGAATATTTTACATGACTAGGTCACCTTTAATGTTCATAAAAATTTGCCTTGAAATTTTTGTCTATTGTCTTTGATGTCAACGTAAAATGAGTATGGAACTTTTTTACTTTTTTTTTGATCCTGGATATACTCAACGATTTTTTTAATGGTTTTGTAAGTAACTAAATATTTTTTTGATATGAACTCCATTTCGGAATTCGAAATATATGACGATACATTTGCTAAATTCTCTGAAAATTTCTGTAAAATAATTGATTAAATTAAATGTGGAAGTAAGAAAATTTACTATTTGATTTATTTATTGCTTAGGAATCATTTTTCTTAGTTTTTAAACAATATTTTGTTAATTAAAGTTGTTAATTTTTAAATGATTGCAAGTTGAAAATGTAACTAAAATTTTAAACAATATTTGTAATATAATTTGTAATATTATGGGATTAGTTGATATTAAGTTAATATTAAGGGAACAAGCTAATACTAAAGCACTGGTGCTCATGTTAGCTGAGCATCCCTTTAGAATCTAATGATGTTTAGAAAGATCTTGTGCAAAAAAATATGTTAATATTGTTTTATCAATTAAGACAGACCCAAAAAGTACTCATAAAACTGCACTTGAAGTTAAAAATTTTGTTCCAAATATGACGGATTTAGAGCATTGCAGTTTTTAAATTATCGTGTTTACATGTTTCTGAAAGTAGAGACTGGCAAACTGGCAATCCGTTGCTGGATTTGGCTCGAACTTTAACAGGTGTCTAAACTACAGATGTTAAATCTGCGCACTGAATTTTATCTATCTGGCTCTCTTCGTTTTGTATTTATCGTGTTTAAACAAATTCGAATAGCCGGACAGATGGACTCCCTGCAAACAGATTTCACACAAAAAAGACAAAAATCTACTAATTTAATGGTAAATTGTAAAAGTACATGGTAAAGACCCTATATCAAATTTCAGCTGTCTAACTCAAAGGGTTTTTGAGTTATCTTTTTCACAGAGAGACGAAAATTTTCTAAAAAAATGTTTGTCTTAAAAAATGCGAGAAAGCCTTGGGTATCCCTCTAGTGTTGGTGTTTGAATATCTTTGAAAGAACAAATATTAAAATTTGCTGTTATGTTTCATATTATTTATTTAGTAGATGATTTTTCACATTAATCAGATTGTTTATATTTTTGATACAGTATATTGGGAAAGATGCTTAAGGTGTTCATTTACATAAGATTTAAATATAAAAAAAATATTTTTTGTTTATTCTAAAGTAAAAATGTCATATCGAATTTAAAAAACACGTCAAAATTCAGACTTTCTTATTTATTCTGTTTGCTTGATCTCTTTCCATATTTACTTAAATGCTATCTTACTACTTTTCCATCCATTTTATTCTTCCGCCCTGTAAGGATAATCATATTCTATGTACAGTATTGGGGAATACTGTGCGTCGTAATAGTGCAGTATTCCCCAATATTGGAAATTGTAAAAAATTTTCAGAAGTTAATTTTGATTTATTTATGTTTTATTTATTATTAAGGCAAACTGGGCACATTCATTTCACTTCATATCTTGACAAAAAATGAAATTCTGAACATTTATGTTTTATTCTGCTGTCTTACTTATGATTGCGTTCATGACTCTCAGGTAAATCATAAATTAAAATGCTAAGACACTTAAATTTTCATCCTTTGTGACATCAACTCATGAAATTATTTTGAGAATTTCATTGTAAGTCCATACAACTACAGTGGCGGTATACTGGCACGGGGGTAATGCGTCTTTCCCGCTATCTGGGCATCCCAGGTAAGAATCCCGGTTCAGACATGGTTGTTCTTCTGGGTTCTATCTGTAAGGTGGGTGAATACCCCCTCCCCCTGTAAAAAGGAACTGTGAAAGCGAATATGATGAGTGAATAGCAAAAGTCGTATTCTTGGTTCTTGTTGGCGCAACTACAAAACAAGAGAGGCTGATTAGACTTAAATTACTGACTACCTCAGCGTTCTTGTCCATGACAAGTGCCACAACAACAACAACACAACTTCCAATTATCAGAAAATGTATCTGTTAATTAGGATTATTAATTACGTGTCTATTATAACTGTTATAAAAATAAATAAATTTCATGGCAAATAAACCTTTTGCGCTTGCATTTATACATTTCATTTCAATAAATTCAAATGCTGTATCACCCGAGAGTTATTGAAGTAATCATAAGTAAGTCTTAAATTAACATTTTTACAGCGCTTAGTTTTATGTCCTCTGCGAGGCCCCTGCACTTCGAAAATAAGTGCGAGAAGAAATCGACCCTTAGCATCGGGATCAATAAATCTTTGTTGAGCGATGTATTGGATCCCTTTTGAAAACACTCATTTTCCACGGACGAAATGTGTTCCCATCGCAATATTACGTGTGTCTCCCGCTGATATTTTATTATTCCTCGGTGGAGCACAAATGACAATAATTAAGAAGTCCCGAGGAGATTGCCGCTCCGGTGAAGTTAAACGAAACTATTTTGATTAGTTACTGCGTGTTTTCGAAGCAACCTGCGCCTGACGGTTAATTTATTTCTTTGGAGCCCAGATAAGCACATCTCAAGACAAAACGACCTCACTAAAGTTTAGAAATCAGACGGGGAGTGAGCTTTCGTTTTAGGACAGGAATATTAAATAAGCAGGTAGATTCTTCCCAATTTTTATTCGAATTGTGTTTCCGTTGTTGTTTTAATGTCGAAATAAAGCTGGGGAAGATGCGAGTGATGTCCGCATTAATTTATTGAATTATGGGAAGTGAAATTTCGGAAGATATGATTAGAGTCCTGGCGTTTAGTCTTTATTATTGACTTAAGAAACTGAATTAGTTTTCATTTACTGAGTAGAATCACCAAGCGAATAGATGTTGCAACTACTTGAAGTCGTTAATTAAATTTCAGAATTGAAATTGGAACGGAAGTTTGAGTTTATGAATATTATTGTTAAATATTTTTTTTTATTTTGTTCATGATAATTTTGCATATATTTCCTATTACTATAATTATTTCTTTTATTATGGAAATAGCATGTTTTCTTGTAATATCATTACTTTTTAGAGGCTTCGTAATACTTAATCCAGGAGATGCATAGCTTGAATCGTTTAATTGGCGTTTTCATTCATGCATACAGTGGCTTTATACGTTACGTAGCAAAACGAAGGAATAATAATTCCCCAGGAACCAGTCTTATAACAAAAAATTAATAAATTGTATAATTTGTTATAAGAAATATTATGAAAGATTGAAAAAAATACTGTCATGCTCCTGGCATCATCTATATTTATATGACTGCAAAGATCAATTAGATTCAAATAATTTTTATTATACTTCGGGCATATGATATCTTCTCTACACTATTGGGGACATGCATTATCTTGCACAATTATTCAAATTCAAATATGATCTTAATTTGTAAATTCGATTTGAGTTAGTGAGATGGTGCTTATTTTATTATTTTTTTTTCATAAGACTTTCAGTTTCACTCATCATATATAAATAATGGAAATGTATATAAGTTTGCTTTTATAAATACACAATTTACATTGTTAAAAATATTAATTTATCTAACAGTAAATATGAGAGTTTATGCGTCCATGTTTAACAAATACTCACATTTATTATCCAAGCCTTGAAATTATTCATGTGATACGGAGACATGTTATAAGACAGTATCCTAATGTATTGTACATTGAAAAAAACGTGTGAAATATTATAAAAAATTTTCAAATTTGCTATTAAGGCTTTTATTATAAAGAATATGACAATATTAATTGTAATTAATAATAATAATATCAACTTAATATTGTAAGCACTAATTTTAGTGTTTGCAATAATTAATTAATATTTTTTTAAGTTTTTCAAAAGTCTCCCATTTTCGGTTTTGAAGCGGTATGGTTCTCAATTTCTTTCTAATTCATAATACAGTTTGTCAGATTCATCATTTTTTTTGTAACATTTATTACTGGAATCTTTTTGGTGAACAATTCCTTTGCCTATATTAAACCTCGCTAATATTTTCAATTATATATTTCATGTAATTTGACATCTAAATAAATCTTTTATCAAAGCATTTTAATCTTCTAATGTTGATGGTCATATAGCACATTCTATAATAGAAACCTTATGATGTTCTTCCCATTACACTACGTATCTCTAATTTTCTGTTGGTTCTAGTAAAATTTGAAATTGAAGAAAAAATGGTATAACTTTTTAAAAAATGCAAGAAAAAAAACTGAAACGAAATTTACATTTTAAAATGCATTTGAAACATTTTTTAAATGCATTTGAAGTACGATTTTTTTTTTTAATGTTTCAAAATTCGGATCTTTTAACACTAAAATTTTTATTTTACTATTTAGAATTGTTTTATATAACTTATGAAAAATCTCAAAGAATATTTCAATAAAAGATTATATTCTTCATTATAAAATTCAGTTTTAAATTTTATTTTTAAAAGGTTTAATGGTGGTAAGTAGCTATTTACTTTATTTTAAGGAATATCATTACTTCTGAAAGTAATTCTAACTGTTAAATTTTATACAGTCCTTTTATACTGTAGACCATATTCAGTATAAAAAGCTTGATAATGTATTATTTTAATATTTTGTGAGCTAGTCTTTTTGAAATATAATGCTCGGAATATAATTATTTCAAGTCATTCAGCAATTTCATTATTTTAGGTCAATCAAATTTAGGAAAACTCCAAGACAATATAGGCGTATTTTCTTCAAAACAATCCCTGTAGAATTTTAAAATTGGACATTTTTTGTAGAATAAGGATACTTGAATTTCCTGAGCTCGTTGGATTTTAGTTTCAAAATTTTGTAACTTAAAAAAATTAAACTATTAGTTTCTCAAGAATATTTTAGTAACTATGTCACACGACAAATTATCTGTGTAATAAATAAAATTCGTAATTCTAAAATATTTTTATATTGATGAAATCTGCATAAAATATATGTATTTACTTTATGTGTGCCCTTTTTTCAATTCCTGCAATTAGTTCACACTCTCCCTACGTATAAATTGTTCAAATTTTCGATCGTTCACTCAGGTTCAAATGCATTTTTCAAACATGTAATGGATCACACTTGATGTTAATACTACTTAGTCAAAAATTAATTCCTTAATTAAGTTGAATTAATTTTTAATACTTTAAGCAGAGTTTTAGAAGTTTGTAATGAAAACTGAAATCAACAGGCTGTAGCTAAATCGGTAAAATGCGGTTATTTCAGTATTTATTACGTGATTATGTAGAATGTGCCTTTAATTCTTGCGAAAATTAATATTTTTTTATGTTATTTATATAAGTGATAATTATTTAATAAAAATTAACTAAAATAAATTTTTCTTTGTTGACCTAAGTAGGAGTTGACTTAATTTTTTAACATTATTCGTTATTAGATAGATATTAGATGAAACGGTGGAAGATGTGTCTTCAGTATTTCATAGGATACTGTCTAATAACTACTATATCCACTTTACGTGCCATTAAATTGTGGACTTTAGGAAATCCTATAAACCCCACGAAAGTACTTTTTTTTACAAATAACAGTTGTGTATTGCGGTATAGTAAATAATCGCTATAAGTAAATTAAATGCGTGCAGCTGATGTTTAATATTTATTTAAAAAATCAATATTTGACGTGGATCTAGCGAGCAATAATTGGTGATTAATCACATACAGAAGTGACATAAAAAGGAATGCATATTTTCGATGCCTTTTTCTGACCGCATAAGCTACGTTGTCAGAAGATCTCATATCAAACTTCATTTATTAAAGCATTGCGTTTACGAATTCTCGCATTTACATGCACGTGAAAGACCTATTGCCAAACCTTCCATTGTTTGGCACATTTGGTTCAAAATTTGATACGAAACCGGTTTACAGATAATAAGCCCATATTCCTATTTAGAAACCTGTAAATTAGATGTAAAAACTTTGTACCGAATTTTATTCACCTACCTAAAAGCTTTTATTTTTTCATTTTCACTTATAGGCCACTACAATTTTGAAAATTCGTGTTTTTACTCAGAGAGATGTGATACATAGAGATTTGTCTAATTGCCTCTTTCGGCTTTTTTTGACGATTGCAGCATCTTCTCCTTGTGTACTTCTTAGGAAAAATTAACCCTTTACACTCCGATGGTGCCTCTGACTCATCATTCTAGATTCTGCCAAATTTTGACGTTTTAGTTATTTATTTTTCACATTTAATTGTTAAAAACGCTTACAGATAAACGCTATCAGATAAAACATGATTAATGATTTAGTAAATGTCATTCGCAGTACTTACATGCCAAATAATTTAAAATAAAATATTTAAAATTTTCTTGAGAGATGTCATTTTATCTAGCTATATAAAATCTAAAAAGAAAGAGGGAGTAAATTTTTAATCAAGTAAGTAATATTTGGGGATTGGAATATAAAGACTCACTATAGCTATTGTTAATATTCAAATATGTTCCTACAGTATAATATAGAGAAAATAAAGGATTTAATAATTAGAAAATAATATAATTTTAGAGTAAGCAGTTCCGAATCTTTTAACATGCTATTATCTAAGGTTCTTGGAGATCTCCTGGAATTCCATATAACTTTGATATCAATATCTGTATGAAAAGACAAATATTCTTACAGTAGAAAATGAACCCAGTTTTATTACCAAATAAAGGTTGCACCAAAAGCGAACTTTATAGATATTTTTATTATCAATGACGTTAAGTCACTGAAATTAGTTCTCTGTTAGTTTGTTCAGGGACTTTAGACATAAACTTTACTTGCGAAGTTATAAGCCATGTATTCTAACTTCTAACAACAGTCTGCTGCAGCTATCACGATCTTCCAAATTGTTTGGACACGAGTTGAAAATCAACATCCCTATTGTGAATGCTATTCAGTAGTTTCGAACTCTTTGATCGAGCTGTATTCAGTTATTTCCCTAAGAATACTTTTGCGCATTCCAACTTCAACTTCCTCTACCGGAATATCCCACCGAAACTAGGGAGCATCAGAAGCATTAAAATAAAGCTGAGAGTGAAGGATTTCGAGGGTGAGGTTGGCAGTAGAACGGCTCATAATCCTTTCCTTCTCTTCACGTCAGATCCTCCCCCAGCTGCTCTCGATAATTAGGATTCTGGGCTAAATTTGTCCGTAGGTGGGTTTAAGGGGTGGGCTTCATTTGCATGCTGGAATACCAAGGGAAGATAAACGCGATAGTAAAAAGACGTTGAGTTCCCAAGGTTGCCATTAGATGGTATAAAAGTTTATCTTGGAGTTGAGGGAGGCAACCCCAAATGTATTGAATGAAGTCTCTTTACTTAATGGAAAAGTGGGTCGTCGCTTGTTGGAAAGGCTACGAAATAATCCTCCCCAGAAGCAAATTATAGCGTATTTATTTGCATTTTAATTTATGGGGAATTGCCGTAGTAGAACTTGTTTTAATTAGGTATTAGAGTGTTTATAATTATTTTTGGGTAATTCGTAGTTATTAAACAGAGTTTTGAGAGAATCTTTTATCACAAACTAAACTTCACTTAATATATTCTCTGAAAAAAATTATAATGATATAGATCAATGAATTCAATATATACTGAAAAATATAAACATTTACTGATGAATGTGTAATGTTCAAGACGCATATTTGATACTTACTACGCTTTTTAGCATCATACTTTAAGCATTTTATATTTATAAATAAATTAGTCCCCTTTGGCAAATAGCTGTTTCATCGGTAATAATAATTTTAGTTAATTTCAGTTAAGTCGTCTATGTATGATTTTCTGTCCCTGTTTTTTTTTTCTTCAAATTGTCAATTATTGAAGGTCCAATATTTAAATTGTTTTCTCTTTTTTTGTTTATTGTGCACATAGACATTTGCAATGGTAATCCATCCCATGGTGCTATTAAAAATGCAAATATTTACGAGAAGGTTCAATCACCTAACTTTTGCGTAATTGTAACTTCACGTTTTTATTCTTATACGCTACAAAGAGTTAAACTGAATACTTCCTTAGTTTTCAACTATGCAGGGCAATCAAAGAATTAAATATTTGATAAGACAATGAAAACCGGTCTGAATTTCAGAGAAACAATATAATCAATTGTTGGAAATCAGGCAGCAATTATTATTTTTTTAAAAAAAATTAAATTCAGGAATGCTTTGTAGGGATATTAAATTTATATAATTAAAAAGACAACTTCTAAAATTTGTAAACGGTGGAAAATATGTTTTTAAACCTTAAGTTTTTTTTTTTTTGGAAATTACCAAGGAAAATGCTAAATATTCGCTTAATTTTTCATTAAATAAAATTTTAAGAAGCTCTCCAAGTTGAATGTTTCCATTCTCCAAGAGATATATATGCTATGTGTTTCGCCCCAGTAAATCAAAGGTCCGGCCTCTAAAGCCCCAACACATTTATATTTATTAAGAGAATAGATATCTATAAATTTACTAACATATAACAAAATTATTCTGATCTATCGAGGTATATTCCTATTAACATTGTATTGTGGGTGTCATTCTTTATTATTTATTAACTTCTTATGGATGAAGAATAAGAGACTAAGTTTCAAGAACAATTACTGAAAATTCAAAATTATGCTTCAGGGTTTTATTTATTCAATATCCGTACTTCAATAAGAGATATTTGTTAGCTATCATAAATTTTTACAACTGATACTAACATACTTCTATAGTCGTAAAACATATTTTTAGTATTACTTTTAAATACGACACATTAGAGTCGAAACACGTTTTCTAAATGAAGTTTTATCATTTTTAGATCCAATATCTTTCTTTTATGTTATATTTCTACTATAATTTTTAATATTTAAAGCAATTAGTTTGTATAACATTTTATAAAAAAATTGTTAGACATATTTATCCTTATTTTATGTTAAGAAGTTTGTGTTTATAACCTGTGACATGAATATACTTCATACGGTTTTCATTGCTTTTATGTAAGTGAAATTTTAAAGTCCATGTCATTATATTTAAATAATTTTAAAAATTGCTCTATTTGCCTCTAATAATGGGTGCCAGCATTTCTTTATCTTAACTTACAATTATTTCCAATGTGCCTATATATATATATATATATATATATATATATATATATAATATAATATAGCATTTATGATAAGAATTCATCGATACGAAATGCCAATTTTATGAAGTTCTTTAAGAAATACAATTAATTTTTGAAGCATTTCTAATGATTTTAAAACTCTTATGAACTAAATTAACCGAAAACATTTATAAACCAGGAAATAGTACTATTATGATAATTTACAAAATAACTTTTTATTTTTATTTTTAATCGACTTTAGAATTTTATTTCTAAAATTTCTGATATTCATTTATTTGGTTAATCTGAATACTTTGTTTTTATTTTTATTTTTATCTAATTGACTGACAGACTTGAATAAACCAAGTTATTGCATCGTCAAATATTACAGTAAGGTATATAAAGTGTAAGGTTAAAATGCAATATAGAAAATCACCCAACTCTATGAGAACTGAAATTGTTTCTGGGGTATTGCTTAGCAATATTTTTTTTTATCCCAAAAAGTTAAAATACGCTTTTTTTTCCAAATTTTTTCTATTTCAAAACCTATTATCCACAAAAAGTGAAATTCTTTTCAGAAAATACCTTTACCTCATTCCTATCAAACCCTCCACATTTCACATTTTCTTTCCTTTCCAAAAAATATTTTTAAAAAATAAAGGAAATGTCACAACAAAAAATGAAAATTCCATCGCTTTATAGCATTACCATCACAATATAGCGACCCAGAATAGAAAGGAAAAAAAATCTTTTCCTTTCCATGAAATATTAATGGCAGCTGTTAAGGTTTTCAAGTTATCCCTACCCTCGACTCGAAATGAGACCCCTAGAAAAAAAAAATGCCGAATTCATCTTCGAAAAAGATCAAAGAAAATAGCGAAAGAGGGGGTCTATCCCTTTGAAAACTTTGGAGGAGTCCAATTTGCGTTGCGGCTTGGGTCATTTAAAGACTGAATTTTTTCAAGCCCCAAATATATCGTCTGCTATTTATTTCCCCCTCCCTTCTATTTTTCTATTGATAAGACTTTGGCTCTGTATAAAATTTTCTCTTCGCTTCAATTAAGGAATGTATTCAGAACAGGACAATAAATTTTAGGGAAAATTGCCGCTAGTCATCTGAAGTATAAAGATAATGTATTCCGAAGTGTATTATGAAAGTGCTCTGGAGAAAGTTTTAGAAGCATTCAAGCACTGCCAAGATTAATAAACATCACTTTTCATTTCTGAAATAGAGTGGTTTCAGAGTAACAGTGAATAACAACTTTTTAGCTGATTTTCAACAACTTTTGCATTAAAATTTTAATTTGTTGACCACATAGTAAACGATGTTGTTTAGGGCACAGTGAAAGCATATTCCTGAATATAATAGTGCTTATTCATTCGAGATATTACGAAGGAATATCAAAGGACAAATTTTTTAAAACTAAAATAAGCATGACATGCGGTTTATAAATCTATATTGTATTCCGTAGTGCATTAAGATTTATAGAAATTTTTTAAGTAAGCTACTCAAATAGGTTCGGATAAGAATTTAATGAAATGATGAATAAACATTTTTTTATTATTTAAAATGGAAAACAAGTATCATAAAAAAATTAAGGTTAATTCCTACTTAGGAATTGACTTATTATTTGACCTTAATTCTAATACTATTAAATAATTACAATTAGTATAATAATTTATAAAAAAGATTATTGATTTTCACAAGAATTGGACTGGCATTTTTCACCTTCACGTGAAAAATACTTAAACCCTCGCATTTTACCAATTGTACTACTACTGCTTGTTGATTTCAATTTTCATTAAACTGCTAAAACTCTATTAAAGTATTAAAAGTATAGCAAAGTATATAAAAAGTATAGTACAAAGTTTATAGTAAAGTATTATTAAAAATTAATTTAATTAATGAATTAATATTCGAAAAAACTATATTAACATCAAGTGTTATCCATTACAAGATGAAAAAATGGGTTTGAACTTGAGTGGAGGAATAAAAAATATTTCATTAACGATTGAAAATTTGAACAAGATACATAAATATACATAGGAAGAGGGTGAATTAATAGGAGGAATTGAAAAATAGACTTGACTTTTAGAAGAAAAAAATATCCTCAGAGCCTTTATTTAATAAAATTTTGTTTATTTCACGACAATTTAACCCTTTAACGGGCACAAGCTGTTTTCTTTCAAAATTTTCATTTTACGTTATATTTAGAAAAAAGAAGCTCAACTATGACTAAAAAAAGTATTTTTGTTAAAATTTTGTTGTTGTAATGTAGTTTATTACAGAGGTGGAAACGCATATTTTCCACAATCCAAACCAAGCAATAGCATTTTACTGACTTATTCAATAGTAAAATATGAAATATAAATAACTTCACAAGTAAATATGATTTTTGTAAAACTATTTATTATTAGTTATTTCAAAATTTAAAATGTATTTATTACACATGAAATTAAGTGGTAAGAAAACCAAATACAATGTAAATTACCAAATGCATTATTTTAAATTATTCTGGTGAAACAAATTAACAAGGAGCTGAACACAAAGTAACATTACATGATGAACATGACACTTTTGTCCGTTTCTGGTTGATTTTGGAGCTACAATATTTGAAAATATTTTAAGGTGGTGGTAAGATATTCACCACAGCCTTAAAAAGGGTTAACAAAATTTTCAATGTCAATAAAAATCAAGCTCTACAATTAAAATAACTTTATTACATGCATCATCACATAATAAATATATGTTTAGTTTGGAAATTGAAATAATTCAAAAAACGATGAATAACATATTTTGGCTTATTTCCAGATATTTATTGTTAATCTCGGAATTTGTGTACTATACGCGATAATAATATACTTTTGGGCATAAAGCTGGTCCAAAACTTTTTTTCTTATTTAGAATAGGAAAAAGAAATCTGTTCATATATATATACGAGGCATATTCGGAAAGTAAGTACCGTTTCATTATACTGCCGCTGCAGCACTGCGATCGGCGTTCTGCGCATGCGCACCAGTCTTCCTTGTTCGCTGACTCTCAACTGACGCCATTTTGGACGCTGTAGGTTGTGTTTCCAGTTCGCTGTGCTTGTTTAAAATGTTTAAGACAATTACTGATCCCGCCGACTGTGAGATTCGTTCTGTTATCCGTTTTTTAAACGCAAAAAATGTGAAACCGGCTGAAATTTACCGTGAAATTAAAGAAGTGTATGGTGAAAACGCGATGAGTGATGGAATGGTGCGGAAGTGGGTTAGAATGTTTAATGAAGGTCGAAAAAATGTTCACGATGAGGCTCGGAGTGGTCGGCGTTCTCTTGTCAATGACGATCTGATACGGAAAGTTGATGAAAAAATCAAAGAGAACAGACGATTCACAATAACGATACTTTCAGACGAATTTCCACAAATTTCACGTACTGTGTTGTACGGAATTGTTGTTGACAAATTAGGCTATCACAAGCTGTGTTCTCGATGGGTTGGCGGCAAGTTTCTACGAGGAAGGCATAGGAAAACTCGTCACTCGCTACGACAAGTGTTTGAACATTGGTGGAAACTACGTAGAAAAATAGTTTAAGGTTTGGTCTTTCATATAATAAAATTTGTTTGAAAAAAAATGTTTTGTTCTATTTATTAAAAAACGGTACTTACTTTCCGAATATGCCTCGTATATATATATATATATATATATATATATATATATATATAATTAATGTCAGCTGTTAAGGTTTTTCCAGTTATTACTGGAGTTGTAATATGTTCGAATAATGTTGCTCTATTCAGAAACAGAGTAGACTAAATTGCAATTTGGGCTATGAGAGGAAAATCTTCATATTTTATAAACACTGAAAGAGAACTATTTTGGGAATATTAATGTACAGAGCAGTTATGGAGACTAATGAACTTGAAAATAATGATAGCCTACCCTTTCCATATGATGCCTTTCTACGTTTAGAGAAAATTATGATTTAATTGCAGCTGGTTTCCAACATATCAGTCATATTATCATACTCGCGATTTTTCATAACTTACTTGGAGAACCTTTTTAAGAAACCGTCCAATATTTTTGTTTCACTCGAATGGCTGCTAGAACTCCGTGACAAACAAATTGCTACCAAAGCAACCTTCGGATTCAAATTTTTGTTATGAAATTGGTTTTTGAGTAGAGCTAGACTACCATTTTCCCGTTATATTCATGCCATCAGCTATTCTGTGCTTTGATCTCCTTCATCACTACCAATCAGAACTCAAATTACCTGATAAAACGAAATAATATGCAAGACTCTTTTGATATGATTGTTGTCTACAGATTTCATGGTAAATACGATTGATTCGGTAATTATTCATAATTATCTTTGAACTGGGTAAATGTGATAAACTACTGAATATTTAATAATTTTACTGATTAGTTCATAAAATACCCAACGAGTTGATTGGGTGTCGATAAATTCAAAGGTAATCATTATTTGAAAATTCAATAATTCATGGAATAATGTAGATTGTGAGATAAAAATGGACACGCTTGATTGAAATGAAATTGCCTTATTGAATTAATTTATTGGCTGCCCATAATTTAATAAAGGGGGTTGACATTTAATCGTCTATGCCTGTTGTGGACCAACGAAGCCCATTTCGCACACCGAAGATCAGTCAGAAGATCAGTTCATATTTTGGATTACCAAAAAATTCTAAAACTGTCAAGAAATCCTCACTACATGACGTGAAAGTCATGATATAGCGTGTCTTTACCACACATCTATCGTGATTGGAAACCTTTTCTTCCAGGAAATAAGTGATTCTGCTTTTGAAATTATAAGTGTGATGGGTACGAGGTATATTAAAGAATCGCATCATGTTGTGCCTCTTGCCACGGACAAGCCCGCTGGTGCATCAGCAGATTTAAGCCAAAATAAGCGCCTCTTGTTTAAAGTGGTGCCAAATAGGGCCAAGAGTACGACTTTTGCTACTCACGCATCCAGTCGCTTTCACAGCCCCCCCCCCTCCAGAAAAAAGAACCACAACCATGCCCTAACCAGGATTCGAATACGAAATGCCCAATCACGTGGAATATGTCTCGGGGTAGATGCGCTACCCCTATTCAAGAACATCGGCGAACCGCATCAGTTGTACATTGAATGATTAACACCTGCTAGGACTACAGTTTTGATGTTGAATGGCGCTCCATTGCAACACGTGTAAAAAAATTCTAATATATCTTTTAATGGAGGGTCACGTGCTGAGTCAGACTTGACTTCTCAATGCTACAGATTTTAATCAGTGTGGTTATTGGTTATGAGGTTTACCTAATGTCGACTGTCCATTGCGATCGTCTGATCACATTAGGGATGATATAAGTCGACATCCGACAATTTCTCACCACACCTATAAATACGTTATACGATGAATGTGTTTCACAACTATGTACAACGTTGCTGAATGACAGCCGATACGGTGAGAATGCATTATAAAAAACATAAGCTTTATGGAAAACCTATTATGTTAATTATTTCCTTAATTATTATATAAATCGCAATCTCTGGGTCCTTTTTAGCTTTTTTTTTCAATCAGTGAAACTTTGTCATTTCAAGCATATGCTTTAATTCATACCCCTATACCTACATCACTCCATAAATTATTGAACTTTCAAGTGTTAACAGACTTTTGAGTCACCTGGTATAATAAACTGTTGATTATGTATAATTGTCAGTGATTATTTGCATTAATTTTTTCAGAAAATTGCGATAAAATTTATGAATAATCGCCGGTAATTGTACATAATCATTAATTTATTATTTATATCGTAACATATAAAAACCATCCAGTTTTAATTTACCCTCCGAAAAATCAGAAATAGTTTTATTTCTCATTATTTATTTTTGGCAAAGATTATTTTTAACTCTCCAGCTGCTTACTCCGCGATTTCCGCGGGTTGGCAATCAGACCATTTTATACTGTTTCGCAGTTTAATGTTTTATTTTTTTCAATCACTATATTTTTATGACATCATATTATTAACGTGTAACATATGGTATAAGTTTAATTTTCTAGAAATGTATTAGAAATTACCTGCAAGCATCGCAGTAATTTCTAATACATTTCTAGTTAATTTAATAAGTTACGTAGTCAAAGGGTTAGTTTTAATAAAAAAAATGTAATATAAAAGCAAATTCCAAATTGTTAATTTTTCGCTCCAATAGATTTACTGCAAATAACTTTACCCCAAGGGTTCCGCCATTTTTGATCCGGTGCAGAGCCTCAGTCACGGGGTGCATGAAATGACAGATGCGCTTTCTACTCTCGAATAAAAGACATTGCGGTATTCCGAAAGAAAGGGTCGTTTGACAGCTGTGAAATTGTTTAGAATCCTGCTGTACTTTTCTCCCCGCTGACATTTCACATTTCTATACGTGTGGGTAATCTCCGATTCCGGCAGGAGATAACTGGAATGAAATTCAGTACCCTAGGGACCAGAATCAAATTTTGTTTTATACACTTTTTTTTACGAGTTAAACTTATTTCAGTATTTCGGTTCAACATATCAGAAACTTTAGAAAAGATATAAAGATCATCTAATGGTTTTTATGACTTTTATGGTTAGAATCAAATTTAAAGCTTGTTATTTTAAAAACTTAAATACAATTTACAGATTTTCATACGAGGAGGATCGTCAAGAAAGTTGCATTGAGATATTAAATTCTGCTGAAGATTGTAAATCATAATTTATTCTTTTTACTAAATTTTAAAGTCCATAATAAAAACAATTAAAAAGTATTGATAATTAGATTGTGGAATTTCCACGTATCCTTGTTATCGATGCAGCTAAAAAGTCTTTAAGGGCAGATTAGTTGGCTAGTCTACAGATTAACTGATTTTCTCATTCAAAGTGTGGAATCAAGAATTTTCCACATTTTTATTAGATGCTGTGGATGTTAACGACTTCTGCATCTGAAAGTTTAGAAGTTCGTTTCACCAAGTAATATTAGAAAGGATGGGTTTCTTTAAAATGGGTACTAAAACGGGTATTTTAAAACTATTGTACAGAAGTTCTTAATTCAGTGTTGGCGAAGATATTTTTCAAAGTAGAAGATGTACCCTCTATTGAAGTATCTTTACGTCAAAAGCAAAGATACAAACCTTCGATACTGGGAAGAATTTCAAAAAAAAAATGTGTGACTACAAATATAATTGTAACACAAGCAGGTGTTCTTATCTCAAAAAAGCCACTTGCGACTACCTACCTTTTCAAAGTGTTACAGATCTTTAGATTGCACTAATAAGTAAGCATAATTTTACCATATATTTCGTAAATTCAATTCTTCAATTGTAATAATATGCCAAATCGTTTGATTCTATGTTTTATAGTTTTAAAATTTATCAATTATTGATTGTATCAACTAATTTGTCATTGTTTGATTGTATTAGCTTTATTCTTTAAATATTAAAAAAAATAAACATCAACTAATTTAAGCGGAAATACATCAGCTAATAAAGTGGAAATAAGATCTTTGCTGTTATTCCAGCAAAGATCTTATTTCCACTTTTACGAGTACTTAGTAAGTAATATGCAAATTAATTAGGTAATTCGCATATTATCGAAGTAAATTCAGGAAAGAAACAATTTTCTGCCTTTTAACGTTACATCCTAATTAAAGGGCAGAGTAGCTAACTAATCTGCAGATTATTTGAACATTCTATTTGCTTGCAACCTTGGATTCTTCGTTATTTCAAAGTTTTAAAATAAATCCATCAGTTATTTGAATCTTTTTTTAGCTTTTTCCGTTTTATGCTAATATAATATTGAAATAAATTTGATAATTATAAAAAAAACCAGTGTCTTGAAAAATAACTAATGCTAAAAAATGTAATGTTACAAAAATTTATACTGGTTAATGTCTTGGTACTAAAATTTATAATTACTAAAAAATTTTAAAATATTCCCCCTACATTTACTGTCTTTTGTATTTATAAATTACAATCAGCAAGCAAAGATTATTATTATTTTATCCGAATTAGTTATACATGATACTTGCCTGAAACTAGATATTAAATAATGTATTTCTTTAATGTCTTTGTATTTGGTTTATGTTTATGGAATCACATAATTTGACTCTTTTTAATTCCATCTTCCGTTCTTTAAATGATTTTTAGAAAACCCTTTATATATTTCTTTTTATAAAAGGTGTAAGCATCTGTAAATATTAATAACATCAACTTTCATAAAAATGATATGCTAGAGAAAATATGTAACATTTTTATCTAGTTTTCTTAAACAATAGAATAATTAGTCTTTTTCTTAGAAAATTAGAGCACACAATGTACATGTAACTTACGAAAAAATATTAAAATTTTTGAATTATTTGTATGGCTTTACTGAAAATCCTTCTTCCCTTTATTCGTATACTTATTCTGAGAAATAAATATTACTTTACATAGGTTACTACAGACTTTTGGTAAATAAAAGCGAAAGGACAATCCTTTATATTTTAAAAAAGCAACACAATTTAAACATTCTTTGGAAAAAAAATCTCTTTTTCCGAAGAACATAAACAAGACGCCTTTCAAACCAAGAAAACACGTCCATCAAAATCCTGGATGTGTTTTTCTCCACGCGTCAGTGGTGTTGTTCGCCATTTTTCCCGTTGGCCAAACGCGCGGAACAAATAAAGAAATATACAGATTTCTCTATCATTTTTTGGAGCGTCGGATTTGTGCCGGAGTCTTACGGAAAAGTCATGAATATTTTTGAAAGATGTATTCAAAAATTCAGGGGGCATTATTCAAATTTTTTCGAACCCTTGATCGGCAGCAGGGAAGAAATGTGACCAGGTGTCCTATAGATATATTTCGTCTTCTTTCTGCTGGAATTCGTGGGTTGGTTCGAGAGAGATTTCGAGCTACAAATTCCGCTTTATCAGAATTCCAGGCTTGGCTTGACATTGTTCCGAAAAGAAAAGAAAGTTTGTAACATGTTGGATCAAAGTCTAAAGTACCTTGTCTGCTTTGTCCAAACAGCTTATGGATGAAAATACAAAAAGAGAAGAAAATTGTGTTTCTGGCAGGAGTTCTTTTCTAATAAATTCGGAGTTTTAATATAAAGCAAAATTTGTAGGGTTACTTTATGCATTGAACAAAGACCATGAACTGCGTATTGAACCCTATATTATATACTATTTATGATAATTTATGCACATAAACCTTGGTTACTGAATATTCTTTTATATTATGTGGCTTGCAGAAATATAATTTTCTTTGTTGTAATTTAATGCAAAAGTACCTCAAATTGGATGCAGCATTTTTATTTCTATAATTAGAGTTTTCGCTTTATGTGGTGGTATTCAATAATCCGATAATGTTCTAAAATCCAATTGGTGAGTTTCTAAAATCTGTTTGGTGGTTTTTTAGAATCAGATAGTATTCTAAAATCCTATTGATGGTGTACCAGAATCAGATAGTGTTCAACACATCCCATTGATGGTGTTCTAGAATCTTTTGGTGTTCTAAATTCCGGTCCATTTTGATCGAAGTTTAGAACAATTTGCGTCGAAATCACTTATTTATTTATGGTGGTGCTCTAAAATCTGATTTACTTCATGCTTGTTTTAATTATGTTAGGTTTTCGGTTCTAGCGAAGATTCAGAGTGTTTATTGGGCTAGATCTTATTAAATACGACATCTAGAATAAATGCCTTCCTTTGTTGTTGCTTAGAAAAGGGTGTGGCAGTCAGTTAAGAGCGACGGAAGGAAATGGCACTCGGGACATATCATTTCCCCCTTGCCGTCTACATCCGCTCAGCAAGAACAAATGGCACCTAGAGAATGGGGTATTGTATTGAACCCTATATCTTATTTTATTTTGAAATAATCACTCCAACATTTGGTCTCTTTGGCATAGATTTAGACTGACGATGAGGATGCTTTCCTTGTCCGCTTAACCATTATCCTTCTGGGTAGTGATTGGCATTTGCCTCCATCACTTACCAATGATTCAAGGTTTTGAAGCCTGAAACATTGATTTTTTTCATGTGATTTAATTTTGAGGATGTTAATACTTTTAAAGCTTAATTAATTGCTTACGATAATTTATAGCTACTTTGCTAACAAATCGAATTTTTATACATCAGTATGGAAAGAATATGACCTTGAATTAAGGTCAATGAAATTATAGACAATCTTTTTGGGTGAATCTTTACTCGTGTATCTAGTTAATAGAAATTTTGTATTTATATTCGCAGGTTAGGAAAGCTTTATTATTATAAAATAATTTGCTATTTTAAGAGATTTTGATTAATTTTTTTTAAAGTGATGTCAGATATATATCATATCACAGACTGTTCTGAAGTCTAGATTTTATTGATTATATAGGGTTGGCAACTAAGTCATTGCCGCTTTTAAATAAGGAAGAAAATTCAGTTTTGTTTAAAAAAATAACTTTTTTCAATTAGATATTGCCAGTTCTTGTCGATGACCTTTTTACATCGTTCTGACAGTGTAAATATTCCCCGTTCGTAAAATGTCTGGTCTGTGCTATTAAAAAACTGAATTAGGTGCTATTTGATATCATCCGCGTTATTAAAAACTTTACCATTTAAAAAGTTTTGCATGGAACGAAACAGCTGGTAATCCGAAGGCGCAAGATCAGGGCTATATGGTGGTGGTGACAAAACATCCCAACCCAATTCCAGTAAAGATGTGTAGGGCCTTGCGTTATGATGGAAAACAAGACCCTTCCTATTTGACAATATCGGCCGCTTTTCTTCAATTCCATCGTTCTGTTTGTCGAGTTGTTCAACATACACATTTGAATTGATCGTTTGGTTCAGTGGTATGAGTTCAAAATACAAAATTCCTTTGTAATCCCACCAGACTGACAGCGTAATCTTTTTTTTGGTGAAACTTCGCTTTTGATGTAGTTTGAGCTGGTTTATCTTGCTTCTCCCACGATCTCTTGCGAGTAAAATTTTTTTAACTATCCACTTTTCGTCGCCAGTAACTAGGTTTTTCACAAATAGTTCATTTTCATTGCGTTTCAGAAGCGAATAACAGATGCTAATCCTTTGCATCAAATGCATTTCTTTTAGCTGGTGAGGGATCCATAAATCAAGTTTCTTGACATAACCAAGGGTTGTTAATTTTTTTCAATGCATGTATGTGATACATTGAGCTTCTCTGCAATGTCTCGTGTTGTGCTGTGACGATCTGAATCGATAATGGCCTTGATATGGGTTTCATCCACTTCGACTGGGCGGCCAGATCGTTGTGCATTTTTCAGTGAAAAATCACCAGAACGAAATCTTTCAAACCAATTTCGACACTGTCTTTCTTTTAAGGCTTCATCTCCATATACGGCCCATAACTTCTTTTGTGCTTGTGATGAGTTTTTGACTTTTTGGAAGTAATACAATAAAATGTGTTGGAAGTCACGTCCTGTTTCTCCATTTTTAAATAGAGATAAAAACAAAACTAAATATATAATCAATATAATGTTTTCACTAATTATAAGTAGAAGTCCACACAGCAAGAAAAAAAAATACGACGTTAACAAAACAAAAGAAAGTGTAGAATGAATCTATCGACAAAAGCGGCAATCACTTAGTTGCCAACCCAATGTATAAATAGTTCAGTACGATGAAGCATTATAAACAGTTAAAAATTAAGAACATTGGAAATTTGAAAAAAATATTAATTTTCAAAAAATATATTTTTTTGTTTATGGATCCAGATATCTTCTTGTATTAAACCACAATTTTATCTTCATTTTTTTTCTCGACAAGTCTTATAATTTTCATATTAAATAGTTTCTCCGAGAAAAATGGAGTCAGTGCTATTAATAGTATTAATGAATAAAAAAAATACATTTAAAATACATTTCTTTTTTCTTTTGTCATAGAGAATACTCAAATTTTACATATTTTGAAACTTCGACAGTTAGAAAATGAGTGAAAAAAAATCAATTACATACCACTGATTTGAACAGTTTGGAAGATAATAGCTAAAAACACCAGCAAAATAATATCTCTTTTTTTATATGTAAAATACATTTGAATTATTTATCAATAAAAATATTTATAGGGGAGTATTGCAACTGTTTTAGCAATAATTGTAATATATTTGAAACATTTTAATTAACTTTTACATAATAATAAGCATTGCATAATCGATAATTTCCCATCATTTATCAAACGATTCTAATTCATGGGAGAATTGTTTTTTAAAGCTATTCTAAATGAGACAAGAAAAAAAACTAAAAATAACTAATTAAACTTATTTGGGATGAATGTGGACAAAAAACTGCTGTCAACATTTAAACAACCCGCGCGCACACCGTTATTCATTAGCTGATAAAATCAGAAAACAAAATTAGCCTTATCTGCCTTCATTAGGACGTGCCGAGCGCCAAATTCGCCAAAGTCAATTTATGTCAAAATACATAAAAAGCCGCTTCTTGCTGACAGGAAGCGCATTAAAAAGAAAAAAAAGTATATATTGGCAGATAATTAACTTAATCAACGTCAATGTATTTGATGCCTGGAACACAAGTTTCTGTGTTCCAGTAAGCTGTTTATTCCAGTTTCTCGTGAAATTGGGAAACGCTCGGTAATTATCAACTACTCTATTTATCCATCCAGACCGATCCATATGGAATACAGAAAAGTCAATAAATGTATTAGTGTTATGAAATCTCCGGAAGTCCGATGCTAATGAGGAAATGTTAACAGGATTACGGAGTTGATGAAAAATGAACAGGAAACGGTAGGAGATGAGTTTTAGCGGGAAATCTGATAAAACGACTGCAGTTTTGCCTCCCTCTCTTAATGAATCATTGCTGCTGTGAGTGCAAAGCCGATTTGCAATCAGCCGCTTGTTCTTTCAAATCCAGTTATGGCTATTTGGGAAATGAGCTGCAGAATTGCAAGCCTGCAAATTAGCCTGTGCTTATCCTTTTTTGGGAGGACCAGAAATAGAAATAATAGCGATCTAAAGTCACTGCAAGTGACTCTCATCGTCAGTGAATAAATCTGATTAGATAACAGGCCACAAATCGACTCGGGAAAAGCATTCGCGTGTATTCCGACTTGCTACGTTGCATAAAAATATTATTTTAATGATCTATCTGCGTTAGAACAGTAAATAAAATATGTTGTAACTTCGATAAGATAGTGACGATTACAGTGGTCCCATTCTATGTTTTTGCTTTCGAAGTGAACAAACCAAAAATAACATTTGATACCGTTTATGTACATCGCTATCAGATTAACTATAATCATTAGATATTTCAAGGAATTATGACGAAATAGATTAATATTCTGTCACAGCACTTAAAATAATGGAAATTTCTCTTTTTTTATCCTCTGAAGCTTAACAGTGACCGTTCTCAAATATAAAGTAAATCAAGAAGAAAAGCTTCCAATTTCGGTACTTACGTTTTATACCGTCCAACTGTATCGCCAAATTTGAAGTCCCCGCCAATGAATTGCTATACCGTCAATCATGGTAATCCGGGAATGGTGTAATCCGTTGGGTTTTTTCTTTTTTGACAAATTTAAATCCGTCGCCCAAAAGTTATTAAACCGTTGGTGATCGTTGGCAAAGATGGTATAATACATAAGTACCGTATATAATTATATTACTTAAATTAACACATTAAAAGTAGTGGTCATTATCAAAACATCATTTCATTCGGTCAAAAGTGTCATTTATGATAATGGCCAATAGCGAATTGATTAAATAAAATACCATTAATAATTTTATAAAAGATGTAATATGTTTATTTTAATACATATTATATAAAAACAATTGATGGGTGTTAACTCAGATCATTTAGATTTAAATAATGAAATGATTTAATTTAGATTAAAATAATGAAAACGAAAAATTGTAGGAAGGATATGATTGTAAATTATGGGAATTTTAGTGATCTTTCATTAGAAAATTATTAACTTTCCTAAGATGATGTTTGTATTTATTATATAAGCATCATATATTGTTAATATGTGAGTGTTCTTTAATTGAACAAATTTAAATGGAACAAAACAAAATATTATAAATAGGGAAAAATCAAAAGACTGTTTTAATTTATTAAAAGTTTTACTCATTAATTTTCATGTAAGAATTTTTCAAAAAACGCTTTAAAAGAGAATGTGCACCTAAATATAGAATAAGACAGCAACTTTGAAAGATATAAGTCTAGTCTTTTATTTATGTACTTAAAAGTAAAAAGCCTAATTAATAAAAATAAATAGTATATCTAGAAATACCTAATATAGGAAAATAGGGAAATATTTGTGAAAATTATTTTTTCGTATACTTCCACATATTTTTAGCATTTACAATTTTTTTCACTTGGCAAGTATGTGATAGATTACGTGTAAGCATAACACAGCTTAGTTCATTTTAAATCCTCTATCTATTTACAAATGATTTTGCTTGATCAAAACAGTTGTTAAGTTTTAATTTAGTTCAGTTATATTAATGCTTCATTTGAAAGGCACTCAAGGTCTATTTGGGGATGCACATCATAATTTTGAGCCTTGATCAGATGACAAGGACAAAACATGAGCTGAATTTCGCTCTTCTATCTTCTGAACCACACAAGAGAGACGATTGATTCACAGCATTAGATTTAACGTGCACCAGGCTCGCATAAAATGAATCGACATTTGATTAGGCATGTTTTGTTTCTTTTCAGCAGAATGATTTAATTTGCAAGACGTTTGTGATTGTCATACTATTAAACATAGCTATAATGCACCTTAATTGGTTCTGTAATGTCATAACTTTTTTTCTAACTGCAATATATCTATTGGTGTCAGATTTTATAGACATTCATTTAGCATGTGCCCCGTGAACATTAATCACAAAAAAATACCTAATTCTCAAAGTAGTACTACATTTTTAGAGGAACAGAATTTTGTACTTAAAACTTAATTATACTATTCCCTTGAATAAGCGAATACTGTTAAATATTCAAATATTCAATAAGAGAAGTCGTAGATACTGGGAAGCGTAAAGAGTCTGCACTTAGTTTGTGATTACCTGTATTTGTAATTTAACCTATTAAGAATGGTCAAAATGTTTATTTTCTATCGTTTTCGTTCCATCCGGTGACGCCTTTCCTTTTTTATTAAATCGTCCGTTAAAATATCACATTTGGGTACTTCGCCACTCAGCTTATTTTTCTGATTTTGCACCATGGGATTTTCCATGGAAAAAGAATTTGCTTTAATGATAATGATTATCATTTTTTATAAAAGTTTTTGTGATTAAAAAAACATTGAATAAAGAGGTAAACAAAAGATTACAATTTTTATTTACATCCTTGTGCAGACGATGTTAAAACTATATAACTTTTGTGGGTAATTATTTCTATTAAAGCTTCAAATAGACTGGTTCTCTCAGTATTCAATAAAATATCTGTATCAATAAAATAACCGATTTATATTATACCATTCGATATTCAATAAATTAGCCGAATTACACTACTACTTTAAATAAAACTGAAATTAGCAAAAAAAAATCGTAAATTTTTTTCTCAATTTCTGTATTTTAGGAGATTTTCCTTTATATTTCTCAGAAAATAACTTTGACATACTTTCCATCCATTTTTAAAGATTAATACCATTGGATAAAACATTAATAAATTTACAAAATTACAATTGGACATCCAAAGTGGTATTGAAACAACAAATTTTGTTTATCATGATATACTATGATATTAAAAATATGGTTCAATTTCAAATTTAACAAAAAAAAAATCTATTCAGAATCAAATTTTAAAAAAATTATGAGGAAAAAAGGCGCTAATTATGTTTTATTTGTTAAAAAATTAAAACATTTTGTTGAGAAATAAAATATCAAATCAATAAAATTCAATTAAAAAAATTCTTTTATAACCTTCTAATTCTTTTTCTAATATTCTAACCAACTAATTCTTTTCCGGAGTTAAAATCTTTTGTATATTATTAATTGAAAATAAAATCATTTGTTAAATCAATATATCGTAAAAGGAATGAAACATGTATTACAAAATCATCTGAATTCTCCAATATCCTTTTCTTTCCTTTTAGGTTTTTTATATGCCAAAAATGTCGCTGTACAGTAGCTTTTTTCAAGTATTGATAAATCAATTATTTTAGATGTGACAATAGAATTTTATATTAACTTGAAAAAATTTCGTAATTTTAATTATGGCAATTATGTTTGTTTCATTATTTTTTCTTTTTCTTTCAGATTTTTCCTTTATTGAGATATGATGTGCATTTAATCCCTCAAACGGAGCAGCCGACATCTTTGACAAGGTAAATGGTGATATTTATCTGTTTACTATTTCTTATTGGAAACTTACATTTTTATTTGTAATTATATCTAGGGCTTCATAATCTTGCAGGAAGTCCAAGATTTGAGTGTAGCAATAACCATAAAGTTGTAAACACGTCCAGAATTTCATTAACAGTATTCTGCTCACACATTCTTTGTTTTCATGACAATACATATATACTCAAGTATCCAACATTATTGCAATAAAATGATTTACAATAAGTCTGCGGAAGATTTACGAATAAGTCTTAAAGGGGGGGGGGTGTCAATCGGAAATAATAGATAAAATGGTTTTCATTATCAGCATTCTGCTCACACATTTTTTATTACAGAGATACAGAGATACGCAACTGTTCAGCATATTTGCAATAAGGTGATTCACAATAATCATTGCGAATTCCTTTATTGAACTATTAAATTGCGTTTCATTTCTTCAAGCAAAATAATGCAGTACACAATTTTGCCTATCTGCGGAACATTTAAGAATAAGTCATTAAGGAAAAAATACGTTTAATCGGAGACAATAGATAAAATGATTTTGATGGTTAAATTTTTCTTATAATAATATATTAAATTCTTATAATTAGGATAGTTTAGATGGAAATTATAGGAAAGTCTGATTCAAGGATCGATTATAGAAAATCAAATTTGCAGGCAATATGGTTTTAAGAGAAAATGATTGGTAAGGTGATTGAAGGAAGAATTACAGAAGGCCTTTTCGAGGGAAAATAGTTCCCCTACGATGGGATACATTAGAAAACAGATATATGTCGGAAAAGCATTTATTATTAAAACGGTTGTAACTTTTTAACTATACTTTCTTCTTTTCTCTTAAAAATTTGCGAATAGAGATGATTTTGAAAATAAATAAATAATATGGGATTCTGAAAACACCGCTTTAGAATGATTATTGTTATAATTTTACTGGAAATTATGTTTTTGTAACTGTGGAGTTCCTCATATTTTATAAGTTATGTAATGAAAATGTAAATGAAAACCTTAAAATTCGATTTTTTAGACTGTAAAGGAAAAATGAATAGGTATTAAATAGTGATTATTAAGTGCAAATGATGAACCTAAAATAATAAGAATACTTCGATTTTCTTTTTAGCACAATGTATCTAAATGGGTAAGCATGCACAAACACAAATTTTAAATATTACTCCCCCCCCTAAAATTTGTTTTATTGTAAGAAAGATGGAAATATTACTTGAATTTTAATTGTTCTTGAGTAGATACCAGGTTGATGATTAATGAATTCCTAATTTGGAGGGGGGAAATGAAACTTTCTAAAAATTCAGAAATTTTGACTTGTTTCTGAAAATTTAGGAAATACAGGAATTATTATTCGAGTTCCTGAGTTTGTTCTAAATAATTCGATGCTTTTTCATGGGAGTCTTGAAAGAGTGTAGAAGCTCACAGACGCGAAGGGAAGGAGTCGAATCGAGTCACGTCGAGAGAGCTACTCTATCTCTATAGTTAGCGATGTATCTCTTTGAAATACATTCTCCGAGTTTTTTGGGCGGTTTAATATTTTTAAATAGCGATTTATAATTTGTACGCTTTTGTTTATACAAAATTTTGCTCTTTGTACGTTCCGGTTGTGTATTCATGTTTATGAGTAGAATAAAACGTCGATGCGTTTCACTAAACGTGTTGGACTTTTGCTATACTCGCACTGAAATGTATTTTCCGGTAATACCGATTTTGCAACTATACAGATTGATACTGAATTTAGCCGTTTCTACTAGGCGTGATTCTTTTCTTCTATGTTCTTATAAATTACTAAAACTTTCTACTGAATCTTCTCTTTAAATCAATATTTAAAATATATCAAAACTGCTTACTCGTGATATAATTAGTGAAATCTAGGTGTATGAAACCAGGAATAGAGATTTTTAATCCACTTTAATTTTTTTTCCCACCAACTTTCAAAAATGGAAGAATTTCTGAGGCATTTGAATGTCATGAAATGTCCTCTTCCACCTTTAATTTGGAATTATTTATAAATACTACGGAAATTTTTTAAAAAATGATATTTTATTGCTATGTAGATTTACGCGTAGTTAAATACTAAGCGATATAACAGATATTTCCCATGTTACTGTGACTTCAGGATTCATTCTATACTAAGCCTTTCCACTGAATAATAGAATATATATATATTCTTCATTTAAAACGAAATGGTTTGCTATTTTCACTTTATAAATTTCCTGTAAGAAATGTAAATGAATATTTTACAATTCCATATTTCTAACAGGTTCACAGAGAAATAATTAAGAAACTTTTTATATTTTTTTACGAAATCTTTTTTTACGAATATAATCTAAATTATATTTCTGTTCTCGAATAATTTCCATTTTGCTTAAAAATTTAAAATAGTCGTTTGGATTTCCAAATTCTTTTTTGTAAAACCTTATTTCAGTAATGAGAAAGCAATTTTTCTAAAAATATTAACATCGATACTTTAAGATTTTATTACTCCATGGATTATTATTTTTGAATGCTTTGTAAAAATAATAAAATCATTAATTAAAAAACAGATCATTTGACTTTAGTATCATTAATGTATCCGAAACCAAAATATTTAAAATAATGATTGAAGAATTTTAATGAGAATGCATTTTTACATTACTTTTGAGGAATAATTTGTATACATGATTCCTAGAAAATTGTGAGAAAAGAAAATATTTACTGATATCGAATCCCATTTCAATAAAAATAAGTTAAATTATTTCGTAGTTTAAATTAATGATCAAGAATCTGAATTTCAGTAAACAATTTTCAAATTTTGTTTTCTAAATCGAAAGATAAAAAAAATTAGAAAATATATTTTTATTTTTGAAATCGTTTCTATAAACTCTTTTAAAGAGAATGATTCTTAAAAATCATATTATATAGCATTTTAAAAATAATAAATAATTCGAAACATTTTTAGCATTTATTTGTTTATTGTTAATTTTAATTAAAAAGATAATTTAGAAATAGTTTTATAATTTTGTATTCACGATTAATTAGATTATTAATACCAATAGAATCGATTCTATTGTAAATGACTCTTAAATTCGTATTATATAGCCTTTTAAAAATAATAAATAATTCGAAATATTTTAACATTTTTTTATTATTATTTTTAATTAGAAAGTTAATTTAGCGCTAGTTTTATAAATTAATATTTATGATTAATTAGATTATCAATACCATTAGAATCAAATCAATTGTTGAAACGCATCAAATCTGCTTTAGAAAATCACTTGAAAGTTGAATATCTTTATCAAGATAATTTAATTAAGTTGGAAATGTAAAAGAAAGAAATGAAATTTTTGAGGTAAGAAATGGTAGTAAATATTAATGGTCATGTATCTTATACTCCAGACATAATTTTTGAAATACACTTTTCAAAACTTTTTAAACAACGAGTGATCACTGAATTTCTATACACGATACATCCTTAACAAAATGTCGAAACAAAAAATGAATTTAATATTAAGATGCACTCTAAAGAATCCGTAAGATGAAATCTCAAATTCGTGAAGTAATAAACTTGCCTAAGCAAATAAATGCGATTCAGATCTCGCATATCAGATTGTTAGTTAAATATTGAATGCATCATATTAAAGAGAACTCCCGCAGAAGATATATTTCAATGAATAATTGATGAGGTTATTTAAAATTAAAATATACATAATTATTTACCGGTATAATAAATAATCCGGCCTCAGAATATTTCATTCTTTACAGTATTGATCGTTCTTTCATATCTATTGTTGGCCAACAGTAAGCATTTGCATCTTTTAAGAAATTTATAATCTCTTTATTAGAATTTTTCTAGCGGAGGAATCAAACTTGGAAGACAGTTCATAATAAAATAGGAAAATTAAATCAGTATCCACATTTTTTTGCCTGGATCAGTTTGAAAATCGCATTTATAGTAACTTATTTTGCGTTTAAGAAAGTATTGGCATTTTTATTCATAAAGACACTCCAGAGAATATTTCTTGAATGATCGAAATTTCTCGTACAATGTAGGAAGGGATAATAAAACGAGTGATACTAAGTATACATAATTAAACGAATTTATACAAATTTGAATTATATTTCAGTTTATAATTATGTATATTATTCGTGCTTTTTAAAACTCCCAACTTTATTTTTGGAATACAAAGAATAGCTAAATTTATACATTTTTATCGTCTGAGGAAAATAAAAACTAAGAAAGTGATGAATTTATCTTGCGTGAAATATGGTAATGGTATTAATGTAATACTTATTATATATCTTTAAGAGCACTTGAGATAATTCTTTCATATCCTTATATAAATTCGCGCTATACTTGAATATGCGAGAATCTATCATATACAGTGACAGTCAAAAGAAAGTAAACACCCATGATTGATATAGAAAATATTTTATTTCAAATTTATTATTTACTTATTATATAAAGCAAGTGTATAATATTGTAAAGTTATCTATGCAAATTAAAAAAGGAAATAATTTAACTAAAGCAAAAAGAGCATCAGATTTCATACGTCAAAAAAAGTAAACAGAGATACCAACAAAAACTAGGAAAGCTGTAATATTAATATTTTGTCTGCAGTCTTTTAGAATATACAAAGGTCTTTAACAGTCTAAGCATAGTTGTGACGAATTTTTTTGTTAGTTCGTGAGAGAATTTTTGCCATTTTTCTATAACAATTTGATTCAACTATTTCTCCTCCGAAATGGTTCTTCAGCCTAAATTTTTCTTAAGGTGTGTGCCTGAATTTTAAATGTGCTATAAATCAAGTGATTCTGGAAGATATTTCAAAGTCTTTGCAACTCAATAGCTTTACTATACTTTCAAATTCTTTTATGTGTGCTTGAGATCGCTATCATGTCGGAAGATCTGGCTTTGGGCAATCCCAAATTCACAACACTGGGATAACATTATCTTTTAAAATATTTAGGTCATCCATTTGATTCATTGTATGTTCGACAAATACTAAATTGCAAACCCCTACTGCTACCATACATCACCATATCTTAATGGGTACACTAACATGTATAATTGTCATAACAGAATACTGATTACTGGATTCTTCATTTTTTGATCTGCATATTTTTGCTCGCTTAAGGTTTTTTTTCATCACTAAATTAAATATTATTACAAAAGTCTAAATCTTTATTAAATTCTTTTTATCAAACAGTAGACTTTTTTATGTCTCGATTCCGTGATGGATGATTTCTTATGTGGAATTCTGCCATGTAACCCATGTTCATGAAGAGTCCTCGCTACAATGATATGAGGGAAGCGAGTCCTCTTTGCACTTGCTGTATTATTTGATTATTGTGAGATGCTTTGAGATTTTTTTAACAGCATTTGCTGCAGGATTAGATTTGATCTCTCGTACTAATGATCTCATTTCTGCATTACTAAGTCATCTTGGACTCGATGCTCTCTGAAAATCTTTAATCTACCTGTATTTGAAATATTTTTCAGGAATTTTCTTGACTGTGAACTGGCTAAATTAAACATTTTTATAAGGCTTTATCATTTTCATTCAGGTTTCATTATCAATTTTCTTGTTTTTAGTGTTATTTGTTCCCCCATCATGAAGTCTCTAAACTTTTTCTAGAAATTTACGTAAATTGAATCAGAATATAGGACTAATATCAAGATACTATAAGAAAAAAGTGCTAATTTCTATAAAATTAAAACATTTGAGCAAGAAAGAGTTATGACTGTTTACTTTTTTGACGTATAAATTTTTATACTCTTGGATTCAAGTTAAATTATTTCTTTATGTATTATATTTTAATTGAATGTTATAAGTCATACGATTCTTCTTAAATAAATTAATAACTTTGAATATCTATTTTATATTATAAGTCACTAATATATTTGATATAAATATTTTTTAATCCATCATTGGTGTTTACTTTCTTTTGACTCCCAATATATTTAAATTATGACTCTTCTAAAGATAAAATCAGAGCACTGTGCAATCTTGTGAAAAAAAACATTAACTTTTTATCTTCGTTTTTATTCAGTTTCTTGCAAAATTCAATTTAGAATAAAATGATGATCATTGCTGATGTGATTTCAATCGAAACATTTTTTGCCACATTGTGTTTTTTTCCTTCATTTATCATGATATTTTAATGCCATAAAGCATTTTGGTATTAGCATTTAATATGATCTTAACATAACCAATTCAATTATGTAAAAAAACAAACATTAGAAAGCATTCTCAAAAAAATGATGATAAAGCTTTCTGAAATTTAAATACGGATTTCAATTTTATTTATGATCCCATGTTGCATGATTTTTATATTCCTTAAAAAAGTAAAGAAAGAATATTTAAAACAATCTTGGAAATAAATTATTGCATATTCATCATCCCATATCTATGCTGGTTTTCTGGCTCATTTCCAAAATTAAAATCTACATAACTTTGAAACATGAACTTTGAGTATGGTTTGCTCTCGAAATGTTGTACAAAAACTCAATAGCAATTGGTGGGCCCTTTTTTGAACTTCATTTGATCCAGTTTTCAGATACAGACTGTTTACCCACCCAGATTTCTAAGTTTGTATGCCACTGTTAATGGTTTTTTTTTCAACTACGTCTGATTGAACTTTTCACTAAAATGAATTCATAGCTCATCTTTGGGGTAAAAAATCAGTCTGCAAATGTAGAAATATACTCGTTTAATTCCGTACCCAGGTAAAACATCCAGTTGCACAATATTACACATTATTGTTCTATATTATTTAATGTTGTATAACATTATACAATATTACTGTTTAATAACACACAATATATATGTGTGTGATACTAGGTCACAGGGATACTTTCCCTCTAGGACATCGCTTTCTTGAAGTTTCAACATGACACTTAAGCCTGTTCATTCCGGGGGAATTACCCATTTGTAATTCATTTTTTTTCAATGTTGGTTACGGATTAGATGAAATCAAATAATTTCTCTTGGTAAAATGTTTTATTTAAAGTAATAAACGTTAAGTTTTATTTTTTCAAAAAATATTCATTATCAAATAATGCGAAGACAAGTGCTGTAGCTTTTTTTTGATTTACTGTGGAGTTACATATCAAAATATCCCATTACCAAATTAGCACACAGAGAAAAAAAATAAAGGTATAATATAATATCTATATGATTAAGAATTTTACAATTTGGCTGTGGAATTTTTAGTAAAATGCATCAGAACCAATTTAATACTCAGAGAAATAATGGTACAAGAGTATAATAAGCTATTTGCATTATGATTAAGGACTACATAGATTGGTAGTCGATTTTTGGTTACTTTTTTGCACAATTTTTTATAGCTTATTTAGAAAGAAAAAAAATTGATATACCTTAAAAGGTCAGCAAGTTTGATAAGAAGTACAACACAGAAACAAAACGAATGCAAATGGCTGTCGAGACGAAGTATGTTCAAGCTACTCATATTATTCTCAAATAATTAGTAGAATGTTAAAGTCACCTGAATCATGGTATTATTATATTGCATATTCATAATTCCTAACTTTTAAAAATGCTCTTTCACAAACACCCGGCATTTTATTCCTATGACCCCTCAATATTGTCGGCAAAGGTATTTTTTATGGATATAACCCTTTACTCCCCATTTAGCTATATCCCTAATAAAACAAAAGACACTCAACATGCAATAAAAATCTGTAATCCAATCAGACTCGTGTATCCCATCCAATCCTTAAAAAGATAGCGAAAGACACGGTCTGTAAAACAACCCGCATCCTAAGTAAATAACGGCTTTCCTTTAAATTATATCCCAGCCAACTTACTTAGGGCATCTGCGCACTTACAGAAACCTGAGGAACCGGATCCGAATTTCATTAGCAGTGTTTTCTCTTGTGGAGTCCGGTGGTCGCGACACCTCTGGAGGATTATGGAAGGAGGCAGATGTAATCTGCTGATCCAAATGGACCTGCGGTCAGCATTCCGTATTGGCTGAATGGGGAGTGACGACAAGTCTCTGGAGGGAGTAAGCGGATGATTGCTGCAGGCGATTAAAATGGAGCTCTTACTTTAGGTGCGGGTGTTGCCAAAAGGATGACATCTTGTAATCCGTCAGAACTCTAAAGAGCTTTAATCATCCTTTGATAGGGAAGATCTCGGGCTGTTAGGCGGAGAGTGAATTTCATAATCACTAGATTGTGAGTAGTTCGCCAGGATTTGGGACAGATTCTGTTCAAATTTCTCCTATGAAACACTTTATTTTTCAATCATAGGCATTTTAAAGTTATCACCGAAATACCAAGCTTTGTCGTTTAAAGGATTCTTGATGTATCTTATATTTTTTTCTATAAAATTATTGCTGATAAATTTTCGAATCATTTACTCAACTGACCTATTGAAAATAAGTAGCACTCATGGAAATATTTTTTCATATTTTGTTTTTATGACATTTAAAAGATAATGCGGAAATGAAGGATGTACAAGTTTTGGCCTAGTGTTTTCGCCTCTTCCTCTTATTTATAGTTGATATATATTTATTAATACCGTGTCTCTATTGTGTCTTAAAATTCTGGCGAAAAAGGCAGTTAGCCATTTCCTCTTCCTCTGTCGATGAGTTTCTATTTCAAAGCAACTCTAGGTCTTTTTAATAATTAAAAAGCCAAATCTACATCAATGTAACTAATGAGGAACTCAGAAGCTAATATCCGCATTGCCTGTCGCAATATCCCTTCGCAAATTATCTGGCCTGTAAAGCGCCAACACACACACATTGAGTTTTTGAAAG
>JAOUZG010040507.1:1442219-1465217 GCA_026289955.1 Argiope argentata
CTATTTCCGAATTGAAAATAAATTCCTCTTTTCTCTTATTTTTCATATTTTCTATCCGAACTTTTATACTGATTATCTTTCACATCATTTTTTTGCTTAGAAATTTCTTTTCCATGTTTATATTTAACCTATTAACTTTTTTCGAATGCATTCCTTGTATATATCTAATATATTTCTTTATTACATCTATAATTTTGTCCATATTTTATCTCTTATTTTCTAATTCAAATTGCTTATTTAATTAGTCTTAATTCACACCAGAAATTTTCTTGTTATTTATTTTACTATGAGGTTCTGATATTAGCATTTCTTTGCCAAGTGTCGATTCATGCAACGTTAGGTATTTTTTTTTCAGTTGAATGTTATGCAGGTGTTAAGCTTTTTTATCCCTTTGTTCCTAGGGTGGGAATGGCGTAATCAACAACTTTAATAAGTGTATGTAAGAAATAATTAAATAAAAATGTTTGAATTGGTTCATTAAATTAAATAATATTTTAAAGTGAAGTTAATACGGAATCATTTAAGACTGAAAAAAAAGGAAATTGAGATTCCAAATATATATATATATATATATATATATATAACATTATTTGTCGTGTTTCATAATCAATCTCTATTTTGATAAAATTTATTTAATTATTTCATTATAAACTACTTTTTCAGTAATTTCTCAAAAATAAAAGATAACATCACCATCTTTAAACACTGAACATGACAAAATTTGTATTACTTAAGATTAAACAGTATCTTCCATTTTTAATTTGTTGACACGGTTGCAGTTCTACTTTCATCAACTTCGAGGACATCGAAAATGTGCATTTTAAGAATTCGATACCATGATATTTATCCTAGCAAAATAAATTTCATTTTTGGGGTTAAAATATGAACAAGAAACTGTCTATCATTTATTTAATTTCATCCTGGTTTCACCCTAAAGATATTTCGAAATCCATCGCCTTATTTGTACAAAAGTAAGAAACGAAGAAAGACTATTGGTTGAGGATTTTCAATCAGAACGCAATTTCGACTTCAACCTCAATACTTATGAAATATTTCTCTGATTTCTTAGAATGCCGAGTCTTTGCTTGCTTTAATCTTGTCGAAGCATACAATTTTTTTTTCATTTACTTTTCAAAACCTAACCATCTTTCATAAAATGAAAACATATACATCCTATTCCTCCCATATTTATTGTCTCTTCAAAGTATGCCAAAAAGATCAAAAATTTCGAAGTGCGCTTTATATTTTTGCTTTCATGATAGATTTTTTTTCCTCCCTTCATTCCCAAAAGAATTGCTTTGAAAAATAATAACAACAAGAAAATAACCCAAACTTGGGATATTTTGTTCGGTTTTTTCGAGCAGAAAAACTCAGGAGAGATCGCGGTACATTACGACAATTGAATTATCGCATATCCAACGGATTTCTCAGACGATTTTTTTTTCGTTTTTCTTATTTTGTTCTTTATTTTCATTTATCTCTCTTTATTCCATCGCCGCCATTTTAAATCCCACGGCCCATCTTCTTTTCGTCTGTGCTTTTGTTACCTCAGCTGATGCCAAACGACGAAAGCGAAATACAGGATGAGAATAAAACGATAAAAAAAAGTAATATCACTGAAGGTTTGGGAAAAATAGCAAATGCAACGAAGCAAGAGGACTGTAGATATAAATAAATAAATGGCACTGATGGAGAAAAATGGCTTCGACGGACAAAAAGACATCAGATTCTGTATCACAACTGTTTTCATTTTAGAATACGAACCGCTTGGTTTTCTGTTGATATCGCCAGGGATGAACAGCGCGAATCAATTAATTTAAAGGAAGAAGGAGTGAGTTTCCATTTCCGGAATCTCCATTTGGATGGAATCAAAATGTATCTGAAAGCTCAGCAGAGTTATTTCCTTCTTATTTACGAAAATGAAACTCGAATAACATTTTATTATGCAATTGTAATTTTATTTTTCCCTTTCTTCCTTATTTTGGATATTTACTTCTGTTATGTGACTTCAAAAAATAAGATTTCAAAGATTATAAAGAAATATTCATTTGAGACTCATTTCTTATGACTATATAATTTGATTTCTTATGACAAGGGAATAAAAAGTCGAATTATATAACCATAATTATTAAACAAATGATGCAAAATAATTGAAATAGGTATTAATGTGCAGTAAAAAATGAAGTATTTATTCAGAGTAGATCACTATAAAAAAAGTAAATTTTTATTCAAAATAGAGCATTTGACTAATAAAAAATAAATTTAATTATTGAGATCCATTGAATTGTCATTTTTTCTATATCAACTAGTTTATCTAAATGGAACAAATATGAATTATTATTTGTTTATTCGATAAATTTATCATAAATCATTCATGCATGGGCAAACTTCAGATGCTTGTTGATATTATGAAAAGCGATAAACATTGAGAAATGCCATTTTTAAAAATTTAATCTGATAAATTAATTATTTAATACAGCAATCTAATTCTCTTTTTTTAATTCATTTTCTCCATGAATTGGGTCCTTAGATGTATATACACAGAATAAAGCAAAGTGCTCCTTAATTCAGATTAATGAGTATTTACTAAATTGATATTTGAAAGCTTCAGCAATTGGTTTATCATCAAAATCGTCAAGGTTCAAAAATCACAGAGAAAGTAATTGAGTTCCTTCCTGATACTATTTGCTCAAGGGGTCTTGTCTTTACAAATAATAAAAATGAATATTTCTGTGTGTATTCATCTTCTACAGTCCAGATAAATTTTTTATAGCTATCAAATTTGACGCGAATATAAGCCGAAAGATTTGATTGTGTAATTCGAAACAATTTCTTAAAAATTAGAATTATAATTTCTATTCAAAATTAAACTGAATTTTCATTTTTCCCTACGATAACTTCCAAAAAGATAAATACACAACACTGAATTTTTAACGTTTGAAAAGTTCAAAAAGTATAAATTTCATAGTCATGAATTTTTTTAAACTTTTCCCGAATTTTCGACAATAGCCTTTTCAAATTCTTTTAGAAAAAAAGTATTTTTAAAAATACCAATTTAACAAACAGGCAAATTGGGCATGGTTTTTTGTAAATATTTTTTAACACTGATTTTCAACAAAATGATTACATTAATGCTTTGAAGTTCAAATCGTTTTCTTTATTTCATCCAATATTTAATCACATGAATTTCTTTCATTGTTATAATCTAAAGGGGAAGGATTGTGTTTAATGTAAACGTAGTTTACAAGTCGAAACGAAAAAACTGAAATTACAGTAATTGCGAAATTTAGGAGAAAACAAACTACATTTTTAGAAGCGTCATGATGTCATCGTACTGATCTCCTACAAAAAGATTCATTTAAATAATGTCAGACAGCTAAAATAGCATGGCCTTGATGTATGACAATTTGTCGGAATCGTGGATTAAGTTATGTCTGCAAGTTTTATCAGAAATTAAGTATATATAACATACTCGATGACCAAGCTGGTCTCCAAAAGCAAATCTAGGAACACTTTAATTACATTCAAGATAAATTTAAACTTTTTATGGCAATTTTATTATTTGGCCAATAAGATTTCAGTAGGTTCTAGATCAGAAATATAAAGATCAGAAAAAAAATTCTTTTTATAATGTCAGAACGTTATATTATTTCAGGAATGAGGTTTACTAGCGTCAACAAAAATCCATAGACGAAAAATAAACATTTTAATCCGTTGGCGAAAAATAATAAATTTATTATCTGCACGAGCCTCTCAAAAAATCAGCTTTTAATAACGTGTTGCCATTGCATTTACAAAAGCTCTGATTAAAAAAATAATGACTTCAGGAAATAAAACATAGAAAAACGTCATTTTGATCAGTTGATTATATGAGATGAAATAAATAAAAAACGTGATATTTTTTAAACAATAAATACAAGAGAAATATTTTTTTGGATCGTTCGCAATACTAAAGTGGTTCATTCGATGAAACGATTAAAATGAATGAAAATATTATTTAATTTGCACGAGCCCATGGTGCCTGGCCGTTCAAGAAATTATATTCTGATATGATAGATCGAAATATGCATAGCAGATTTCATTTTAATCTTTGTATTGTAACAATCTGGGTTTTTTTCTTTCTTTTTTGGTCAAAGATGCTCGAATTCTTAATAAGATTTATATTTAGTTGTTGCTAATAGTTGTGATATAGTATGTCTGCAGCTTGAGTTTGTATATCCAAACAAATAATCATGATACACTTTTAAATTCCCATTCAGGTGAAACATCAGTTTTTTTTCTTTTTATTTAATTTTTCATACTGATATTCTCGCCGGAGAGATTTATTTAAAGCAATACGCTTTTCACTGAAAAAAAACATGCACTCACACAGAAAAATCCTTTTACTGGCAGATCAACTACTTTCATGTAAATGGATATCTGGAACAAGAACTCAACCGAAACTGTGCTACAGAACATGTCTTGTTGGATCTGAAAGTTCTTGCATGTTTGGTGACATGTTTGAGGTTCTGAGATTTTTTAATCACGACCTTAAAATCGGATGCTACCAGATAAATTTTCTTTGCAAATATACCTTGCAAACCTCAATTATCTCTTGAACAAATATCCTTCAACTAGACTCTAAATGAGGATTTTGAAGGATATATCAGTTTTTTTCTGAGCGTATTAAAAGTGATAAGGATAGATCCACTCCCCTGTAAACCCTCCAAAGAAATAATAGGAGTTTAATTTAGTATGACGCATCTAAAGAGGAGATATTCATATAAATTAAACTTTAAATAAACTCATTATGTAGATATTTTTAGTCTATGGGGTTTCAGGATCTATATTCACCCTCAAAACTCAAAAATTATCATATCTATTAAAATATACATTTCAAAATCAAATGAGCAAATAATGCTTATAAATTAAAACTTAAATTTAGTTATAAAACACGTTTAATACATAATTTAGGCATTCATTTTCATAAAGGGATGCAAATACTTTATTTTTTCATCTAAATGAATATTTGTAGAAAACGCGAGGCTTATTACATTTCTGCTGTCTCTATTTGGAGAAAGACCAACACAACAATATCGTATCAATGTCAACGAAATGTAAGAAATCACCAACACAAGAGAGTTATATGAAGAATGACCAGCACTTCCAAGACAGATGAAATTATTGTGATACCGGCTCTGAAAAAAATGTGTAACTACCAACAACAAAGCGAAGGAATCGGCGTGATTGGTCTGCAGTGAAGGAAGCCACAAGTTTTCGTAACAAAATTTGAAGCCCCTTCATTTTTCACAGGGATTTTTTTTCTCTTTTTTTTGTACAACAATGCTCAGTAAATCATTGGATGAAACCTTAAGAAAATCCAGGAAAGGTGGACATCCTCATGTCTACTTTTACTTGCAGAAAAAAAATGACAAATGTTTCGGAATAAAGTATATTTTCTCGAGGAGTTTCGCTTGAATTTCATAGTAATCATACCCGTCCATTTGGAGAAGAATTCATGCATGTACAATTTTTGGCAGTTTTTGGCTAATATTTTTAGTCAAACATATACTCATATTTGTGGTACAAATTCTAACAAATGAAAGATAAATTCTGATATATTAATAATTGATTTTATGTTTAAAATACTAGTTTCAGGGTGAAATAATGGCAGTTTTAATATGCAATCGAATTTGTATTTTCGAATTATCGGTAACGTTTTATCTTAAACTTTTTGAATTATGATTCTTGCATGTTGATTTTATTTTTTAAAATATATATATACGTTTCATTGATATACGGAAACCAATCAAATAGATTATTCTATAAACGTAATTATAATTAAATACATTTAAATATTAAAAAATAAATCGAATTTAAACGCAAATAAGATACATTTTAAAACGAAATTTGTCTTTTTAATGATTATTTCTCATAACGATGTTTTAAATTATGAAAAGAACACTTTCAATTTTGTGTGACATCCTAATCTTGGCTAAAAACAATTAAAAATGCCTAAAAGTGGGCGAAGTTTTTGAGACGCATCACAAGTTTTAGAATGAATGTTATACGTTGAAGGATGATATTTTTTAGATGGAGGTGAAGTGAGAAATTATGAATTTGCATAATTTGTCCATTCTTTATTTATATTTTCATTTTAGCACATTCAGAGTATGAAGTAATTTGTACAAAAGAATATGAAAATATATATTCGTAAGTTATTAAATTTGTTTTTCAAACGGATCACTTCTAACGATAAATGACAGGTTTCAAACTCTAAATGATTCATTAGCCCTATATTAGCGCCACTTTTATACTTTCTCATATAAGTGTACAAAAAGAGAATATTGTAAAAGTAACAGAATTTAAACTGAAGATTCTGATAAATCTCCGCCATTTCGATCTCTTTGAGTGCTAAAAACACATTTTCGGACTAACGTCTCTATTTTTTTAATTTATATATAAAAAAATTACTTTAAGGCGGATGATATTTAGTATATATTTTTATTGATTTCTATCAGCTCTGAATTTTGTGACTGAATTTTGAATAAATTTCCGACTCTGATCTTCTGATTATAATTCTGATTATAGTTCTACTTCAGATTTTGGTTTCGTTTTATTAAGGAAGATGCGTTCTAAATTCAAATTTGATTTTTTGTTGCTTGTGGTATAACCACAAACAGGTAAATAATTTCCAAAAGAAAATTATCAAATATTGTACATTAGATTCAAACAGCTCATGCCGAAAATAGCTATTTAAAAAACTGTTTTCCACTACCGTTTAATTAATAGAAAAGTATCTGTTTATTGTATTATTTTTACGGAATTAATACTTTAATATATTTTGAAACAAACAAGTTTCACCATTTTTTGCAGAGGGAAAGAAGCAACTTTTTCGCCTACTTTCTAATAAAGTAGGCGAAAAAGTTTTTAGAAGACTGCTAAAACTGGTTTCATTCCCAACCAAAAAAATACCATCTATGAAAAATGTTTTAAGATTAAAAGTTAAGTTATTTGAGTTAACAAACTTAAAAAAAAAAGATTAGCGATTACTTCGTCAGCAAGTTAACATAAACTTTTTTTCAATTATCTTATTAATTCATTAATGCATTATTGTAAAAATATTTTAATGCATTTAATAAATGTTGAATAACAAATCTAAATATATTATATTTCGAAACTTTTCTATTAAATCCGAATTGATAAGAGGCATTCTTGAGTAATTTTATCAGTTAATATCCTTCAATATCATAAATATCCTTTGTTGAAACTAATGCTATTAAATTGGTAAGGAATTTTAATTATCTAAATTACTACAAAGGGCTGAGGTGGTTATTACACAGGTTGTAGAATGTCGAAAACTTATATGTTGTAATCACAGTTTGTTAAATTATTGAGAACTAATTAATTGCATCAAATTAGTAAATTCTCAGACTCTTAAAAACATTTTTTTCGAAAAGAAGCTCATTAATTTCGATAAAAGTGATTTATGTATGTGTACAATTACTTAGCAAACATAATTTTATAAAATTTCAAAACTGTTTAGTTCATTCTTATAGAAAAGTTTGGAATCTATAGGGTTGGATGATAATTTATGCTTGTACAGTAATTAGTATTACTTGAAAATATTTCATAACTTTTGATTTTCATATGCGTACTTTATTATTGCAAAAAATTTAATAAAGGTTTAAGGTAAAGATAAAAAAGAAAACGCATTCCAATATTAAATATTAAAAAAGGTTTTTATATTAAAGAATTTTTTTAACGCTGCGAAAAAATTATTTTACTATTTTCTTATTTTAGAAATCAATATTAAAAAGTTTTAATTATATTGCCGCTTTCATTTTTACACAATTAATGGATTTCATATTAACGATGAAAATCTTCTCAATTTTTTTCAGGCACTTATTTTTTTCCATTTGAAGAGTCTCATTATACTTGATAATTGCCAAGATATTTTCTGATCATAACTTTCGAAAAAGAAAGAAAAATAATGCTTTATTTAATTTTATAAATTCAACAAAGTGCTTTCTTTTCTTCTCGTTGCAGCATAAAAATTTAGAAATGATTCTTAAGAATTTATGCTTTATTGGTAATTGATTTTTGGAAATTAATTATGCAATTAATAGTAAAGTATTATTTTTATCGTAACATAAGTTTCTTTTTAAAATTAAAGGTAATTAAAACCAAACTTTTAAAATTATTTCATAATAAAACATGAACTTATAATAGAATACATAACCAGTGAAGTATGTTCTTAAATTTTAATATTCATTATTTAGTATTTTAACAAAAATACTTTTAAAATCTTGAATTAGGATCATATTAAAAATGCTTAAATGAATACTGTTAATTCCCTTTTTTGCTAAAACTATACGTTCAAAAGACACTTTATCTAAAGTCATATACGCCTCATGTTTTTTTTTCATACAACAAAGTTATTATGCTATTATGAATTTGGGTTCTATTAAAACTGTTTTTATCTCGTGTTTTTTATTATAAATTATTTATTAATGAAGTGTCTTATATGCCTGTTCCAGCTTCTGTTTTACTCTAAAATGTTTTATTTCTGAATATTGAAATACCTTAATGGTTTTCAACTGACCATTTGAAACACCTTTTTATATAAGAGTCCTTACAGTATCAACGTCTCTGCTTGTATTTTTTCAACTTAAAAATCGATGAAATTCTACTTATTGCCTACAGTTTGCCACTTCTTAGTCTGTTTCTGTATTGAAAACAAGGAAACAATTTTGAGATTTTTGCCAAAAACATACATTTAAGAATACTATATCTTCTTGGGCATGAAAAATAGAATATTGACCAAATAACGAAAAAAAGACTTGAACTGTGATTCAAAACATCGAAACTGTAAAATAATCGAGAACTTGGGCAAATAACACGCGAGCAGATGAGCGAATTGAGTTTGGCATACCTACTTTAATATCATGCAAGAAAGATGGCAAAATAATTAAATTTAAAAATCGAAATTGCGCTAAAAATGGGAAGGGTTTAACAACCAAAATGAGATATAAAGTTAATGATTTATGTATTTGTATACCTTAAATGAAATAAATGTTTTCAACATATTTAACATCTTATTTTCTAACGTCTTATTATCTACATTATTTTTCTTTAGAAATTCTATCATATATTTTTATATATACATTACTAAATATTTAACAATTATGCTGAATAAAAAGTATAAGCAGGTAAAAAATGTGAAAGTATACCGAATCTTAAACATTAAAAGAGATTAAAATTCGTTTATTTTCAGACACTTTAACTAAATCATATTTTTTTGTAAATCCCAAAAATTTGAATATTTACACTTTTTTTTCCTATATATGGCTCCCCTAATTCTATAAAAAAATCCCTTTTCAACCGTTTAAAGCATCTATGTTTAAGTAGAAAATAATTTCTTTGCTATGTTATAACTTGTCTGCCTGATTTTTCTTCAGAAGCACTTTTGAATTATCCAATTAAACACGTTTCTTAGCTGAAATGGCAGAAACATATTAATTTTTTTTCTGTATACGAGCGAGATAATTTATGCCGATTTAAATTTTGAATAAAATCTAAAAATGAAAAATAATTGGGCTGTTTTTCGCATTACTTCAAGAGAGCAATACAACTTAGAAATTCTAGGAATAACTGAAAAAAATAGAAGATATTTGTTGCATATTATTCGTGAAAGGAAAAATATGACTTAGAAGAAGATGGCAGGTCATTTCAAATAGAGATAACGTAAGAAGGAAAAGCAAAATTGAAGTTTTTTCGGCTGTGGAAAACGTGCGTCAAGAACCTTGAGCGTGTTTCTTTTGTCACATCTCAGCCATCAAGGAATAAGACCTCCCTTTTCGTGACAATCGTCGGCCGAAAGTTGAGTAGGTTCAGAACTCTTTCCCTTTCCATATTACTTCCACAATTCAGTTTTTAAATTGAAAAGAAATGCGCTATAACAATATTTGCCTTTTTTTTTTTTTGGCTTTCAAATATTGACTAGAAATTGCAATATAAATTTATAATTTAAATTACAGGGTGGTTATAATTAAAATTTATCTTATAAACAACATCCTTCTACACAAACGGATGAACTAATTGCTACGAAATTCGATTTATAGAATATACACGAGATGAGGTCACGGAATTTCGAAAAAATTTGTTCCAAAATGTCCACCAGAGGGTGTTTTTTCTTGAAAAACGTTAAATATATCGCAATAAACGACTAAAACGCGATGAAGAAACTATATCAACGATCAACGAGTATGTAAAATCCAGAGAAGCTATCAGTTCCAGGAAAAAATATCGAGATTTGCGTGCATTCGACGAAGATGAGACTGTGAAAAACAGATTAAAAGTTAAATTTAAATAAAATTCGGCACATTTTTGGTGTAAAGTACTCCAGACAAATTACAAAATGTTTTTATCTTCATACTTAATATTCATAACAATACATGAAATAGTATGTGTTAAACACCTGAGGCGGCAAATGCAAGTTTTTTTTACGTTGAAATATGGAGCTGTATAAAAATTCATAAACGTGCAATATTGTCAAACAGAATTTGTTCATTTCTTTAGGAGCCAAACAATGGGACGTTTCCGCTATGAGGTATGCAGCGTTGCTGAGATTCATAGATGTAAATGAGGGCGAATAATTAATGCATCTTTAAATTATTGCCAGATGAAACCGGAAAAATATTTTGCTAGTTTTCATAACTTTAAAAGACAAAATTCGTGGTCTCTTTCACCAGTTTCTAAAATTGACATTTGTCTTGTAGGTTACCCATCATGCATCAACAGCTCAGTATGAAATAGTACTGGAAGACTGAATAGTTTTATAGATAGCCAATGAATCGTTGAGTGAAACCACATGTGTACTAAATCTTACAAACCCTCATTCATCAGAACACTTAAAATATACAGATATATTAAGTGTTGAGATGAACGACCTCTGTAAATGGATTCATAACATAGATAGACTTGACCTCAGATAGAAATAAAACCCGTAATATATAAAAACTAGAATGCTAAGGGGCCTTATTTACTATCATTTTTTGGTTCGACTTCATGAATTAGATTCAGTACTTGAATCTGATATTTTTATATCTTTCAAAATAAATGTCGTCATCTAATGAACAAGCTGGTAATGATTATAGGCATTTATGAGTAAAACTTAGCTATAAAAAGTAATGGATAGTGACTCAGTAATCCCTTCTTCTTAATGAATGTTCATTAAAGAAATGATACATGTCGTATATATTCTTTTTTTACGGAAATGAGGCAGCATAAATGTCAACAATAAGAAACAAATGTCCACTTTGTGGGATTTATTTGAAGAAAGTCAAACATCCGTAAGACATAAAAATTTTGTGATGACAATTAAAAAAAAATGCATGCAAATGGCAATAAAGTCAAGAATCCGGTATGATTATTAAACTTTTGTAAAAACACTAATATTCTGAAGTAAGGTAGGTTATTATTCTCAAACAATTGTGTACTTTCTAGTATTCTAAATTTATATCTAAAACTACTAGAAATGTTGAAGAAGATGAACAGCGACGTCACTGATTATCCTTTCAGAAATAAAATAAGCAGATAACTTGAAAGGATGTTACTTTTAAGCTGATTCTTTTGTTTATTGGATAAAAAATTCTATCTTTTTAGATAAAGCTTTTCTTTTCAAAATGAATGTTAGACTTATTTTAATTTTACGTGCATCCGTCTTTGTTGAAATCGCTGTTCCGAAAGACCCTTGTAACGATTCCTTTTATTTAACATTTTTTACAAAATTTCCTATGTAGTTTCAAAAATTACATTCATTATACGTCCCAAAATGTATTAAATCAATACTTTAAGCAACGTGAAATAACAATGTTTCTAACAAAAAAAGTTTTATATTAGATAATCTGCTACCGCGCGATTTCTCTATCACAATAGCGTCACTAATTGTAATACTTGGAAGTTCAATTTAGAGAACAAAGACTTTTCTCTCCAGACATGTAGAGAGACAAAGAGTTTCTTTTGTTAACTAAATGTGTGACTAAAAAATCTACATTAAAATCAGCGTATAATAATTTATTCTGAACTGGAAAGAACCACCGAAATGTCACAAATGCTCAGTCTGCGTTTTTCTTTTCACCGATAAATTAACTATGTAAATTTAATTTTCAGAGAATCTCGTCATTTTTTTTCACACGGGAGTTTTCCACTTCGATATTTTATCTATTTATTTATTTCGAAATAATTAGATTGAAATATTTTTTTTTCTAATACCAATATTTTCTTCAGTTTTTTTAGTTATACGAAATTGATATTGTATTTATACAATCTTTTTAGATCTATATATGCACAAGCAATAATAAATGTTCGTGTAAAACCCAGTGTGTCAACAAAAAATGTTTTTGTCTTTATCTTTACTTATAATAAAGCACAATGTATGTGTGTGTGTGTGTGTCTGTTGGCGATGTACAGGCCAGACCGTTCGACCTACAGCTACCAAATTTGGTATATGTATACCTTGGGTGCCAAGAATGTGCACCTCGGAGCGCTTTTTTGTATTTTTAATTAAAATTTTAATTAATTAAAAAATAAGCCAAATTTTAGCGTTTTTTCACTATAACTTCCGAAAATATTACAGCTCAAAATTAATTTTTGCACCAAGTTAAAGATAAAAAAATTAGCTTTTTAATGATACTAATGTTTTGACCAATAAATTGAAATTCTATTTTTAATGAATTTTTTAACATTTAATTTAATCGTATTTTTTTTCAACAATTTATTTTGCATAAAATAAAAATAAAATTTTATCTTCGCGAGGATCTCGCATGAGGAAATATTATTATTGAAAGCCTCTATATACATCTAAAAATAAAATTAAAAACTGAATGTTTCATTTAACCTGTGAAATGTTTGCTGAATAATTCCTTGAGATATTATAAATTATAAAGAAATTATAACGTTTCAATTTCTGTAGTGAACATAAAAATTCAATGTCGGACTACTCTACTTTCAGTTCTTAGTTTTATTTAAAGGCATGCTTGGATTGAGTAAAAATGTCTTTATATTAAGTGCACTTCCATCATTTCCACTTTAATTTAAAACTGAATTTTACGTGCACTGATAGAAAATCAGAGAGAGATGTGGAGTTCAAAGATAGGACTGCTTAAGGCCTATATAATCGAATAAGTGAATTATATGACTATCGAAATTTGAAGCTTAAAAATATTTTGTTGAAAAACTTATTATGAGACCAAGTTATATAAAAAAAATTGATTAAACCCTTTAGTCGGCATAATTATTGGCGAACCTTCTGGTCGCCAAAGGCGGCTAGTTTTAAATATAATGTTCTTTGTAATTCTAAATGTCATTTTAGTAATCCATGTTGTAACAAATCATTTTATGGTACGTTTCCATAAATACCCTGTATACTCTGCATAAATTAGATAAATTGCTTCTTTTTCATTTTAATTGTCTATCATTATATTATTTATAGAATACCTTGTTATTTCATAGAATAACTAGTTAAAATGTCAAATTAATAACATATTACACACTTTAAAGGTTATATATATAATTCTTCATAATTTTGACTTGTTTGTTCAATAAATATGCTTTAGTCTTTTGGCTTCCGATATGTATTTTTACAAAATTAAGTGGGGGATTTGTATTGGTTTTGCATTAGATAAAAGTTTAAGACTCAGTAATTGCTGAATGCATTTGAAGTAAAATGCTCCATAAGCATTTACTTAGCTGATATTTCAACAGATTTGTTTCCTGTAATGCCTCGGTTATTTTCGGTGAACGCTGAAGTTAAAGCTACTGGATTCTGTCAATCTCGTCAACCACTGAACCCCAGATCGTTTATGTCAGTTTTATTTTAGTCAGTTCATTTTATCCTTCATATTTTAGTTATTGGTCATATAGAGGAATTTATGAATTTCTTTGGTTTAGCTACAAACATTTCACAATGGAAGAACTCCACAAACAAAGGATGTCTGCAATGTGCATTTATGTTGTCACACGGCACGAGCTATTTTGAGTCATTAATCAGGTAAATAATACACTTTAATAACTCATTTTTTAATTAACTAGTCAAAAAAGAACAATACCGAATCGGGAGCAGCAAAAATCGCAACTTCTTCTACCGCTATTAGTTTAAATCGTCAATCCTTGGATGTACCAGTCATTGCATCTTTCAGAAGAAATAACTGTATTTGCAGCTGACGCATTATCTAACTGGAGAGTTGGTACAAGAGTTTGTGTCAAATTTGGATGCTACGTCCTGTGTCGTGCTATAATTTGCCGAGTATCAGTTTTCAGAACTCAATTTGTACTTTTTGATAAAAATTGATAGAAAGAAGTTTAGGAGTATATAGAAATAAACTTCTGAGAAATGTCTCTAGAGATAAAAGTTAATATGTAGTCAAAAATTGTTTCAAATCGTAGAAAGTTGTATTAAGAATAAATAATGTAATTTGATCTGAAAACCGTTAGTTAAATTATTCAATAAATGAAATAACATATATTCTACTTTTTCTTTGAAGGAAAAAACACGACCGTTTTCACTAAAAGAATGGCAAGGTACTATTTTTATGAAAAATAGTTAGCTTTCAAATTACCAATTTCAATAGTACTATATTCATTGAACTTTATTCAAAAGAGATGAATCGGCAAGATAAAAGCCCGAATACATCAGTATAAAAGGATATTCGACCTTAACAAAAAAAAACTCTTTACGTCTTTTAAAGCCACAGCAAAGTAAATTATTAAATAAGTTTTAAGCAAGAAATCATGCTCTAATTTTTTTTAAAAAAAAACATTTCTTTCAACAAAAAAATACGCTATCTTTTTTCCAAATTAATAGATGAAGATATTAAATTTTCAAATCACAAATTTTAATAGAAATTGGTGGATTAACAAGATAAAAGCTTATGTAAAAGAGCATTCGACCGTAACAAAAACCTCTTCATATCTTATAATCCTCCAGCTTTTTATCCTGCGATTTCCGAGCGTTGGCAGTGAACCTTTTATATTGCATTCGATATTTTTTGTAGTTTAATTTTTAGAATTACTGATTTTTATTATATCATATAATCATCGTGTAATCAGTATCAGTTTACTTTGTTTGAAAAATATTTGAACTTAATTGCAAGCGTCGCATCAAAATGACGATTTTAAAACATTACTCAGTCAAAGGGGGAAAGCAGCTGGAAACGAAACTATTACCTCAGTTTTTAGCAAAAAATGTGCTAAATATTTCAGTAACAAAAACGAGGAGAATTCAATTATTTCGGTTGACATTAATGATATGTGAACAATACTCTTTTTTTTTTATCTTAACAGCTTCATATTCTATGGCAAGAGTTTTGCAATTGTTAACGTGAGTGAGTTTTGATAGAAATTGATACATCAAAGACACAAAAGCCTGGATAGGTCCATAAAAAAGATAAAACTCGACACGCAGGAGAAAAACGCAGAAGACAGTCTCGTGTTCCGGCCTGGAACCCGGTCCACATGTTTCTTCTCATCCTTTTACGAAATCTATTTATTGCGAATCTGGCCTCGTGTGCGTGACATACAACTATCAACTCTAATTTCAAGCCAGTTCCATTTTTCAAACGCGAGTTCTCCGGAGGGGGGTGGCTTTTGAGAACAATTTTTCCTCATCTGAGTCTGAGCCCCGCACGCGCTGGATCTTTTGAGTTTTGCGTGCGCCAAACTTTGGCAATTCCTCTTTTACGAACATTTCAAGTTGTGACATGATTTTTCCATTTCCCGCTTTCCATTCCGTTTGCGAAAAATGAATCTCTTTTGAAGCAAGGAAGCGGGCTCATATTATTATTCAAATGGACTTTTACTCTTTGTCTCTTTCTCTCATTCGTTTTTGCTTTTATGTCTGTGCGTAGGTCGGGTAGTTTATTCCGTAAAGAGTTGGACGAGATCGTTAATGTGGTTTATTTAATGTGTAGTTTAGTTGAATAATGGGTTTTAAAATTCTAAAAGCTCTTTATCGTTTTTGAGAAACAAAATGTATATAAATTTAACTGAAACACTTTACAGTAGATAAGTATATGGGCTCGTATAATGTTTTAAGTAATATTTTTACTCTATTGTATACAATATAAATCAGGAAATGCATTATAATTATAAAAAGCTCTATCCTCTGATTATAATGAATTGTTATGTTTTTAAACTCTTTGAGATAAAAAAAAACTGTCTGTTCTACAGAAACTTAACATCATATAGACAAAGACGCAATGAAACTACTCCATTGTTTTTCTTCAAAAAGTTCAGATGTCAAATTTCTTGAAAAATTTCTTTCTATTTTAATATTTTGTCTATAAATCTATTTCTCGCATTTATAAATTCAATAAAAAAATCAAAGTCAGGCATATATGTAATTTTGACACCAGAATTGTAAATCTCTGTCAAAGCTTGCACTCATTCGATCAAAGAAAACAGGTTTGTAATTATTCGATTCTTTTTACTCTTTTGTAAAACTAAACATTGTGAAAGAGTGCAAGAATATCGAAGAATACGCCTCCATGGTCTTATAATTTCTAGGTAACGAGACAGAAAATTGAAAATATTTTCATTATTTAGGCACTTTAGTTGTAGCGTCGCTGCTTCGTTGCAGTCCGAAAAATAATTAGATGCAAAATTATTCACCTAATACAAGGATTTGTGTATTGCTATGAAAAATAAATATACATAATTCTTTTAAGTCGAATTTGTTTGCAAAATTAATCTACATCCCTTAACCATTATGTAGGCGTTTTTGACAATTAAACTTGAAAAATAAATAAATAAAACTTCAAAATGATGCCCAATCTTGAGTGGAGGCCAGAGGTATCATCGGAGTGCAAAGGGTTACATTCATATTACCTTCGGGAAAGCTTTCGGATTGAAGTTGATTGGATGATGAAAGAATTTTAGTGGTAGCATTACTATTTTGTCTTCGATTCTAAATCAAGTATGTGGTATTTCATAAGATAATTAATATTGTAAATATATATAATTATTATTATTTTAGTTATTATTTAATGCGCTAACAATTATTATTTCTTTTACACTATGTTCATCAAAGCCTAAAACAATAGGACCTCGCTAAGCGAGTATAATTTGTTCCATAATGTTATTCGTAAATGCGAAATAATTTTTCCCCATAGGAATTCATGTAAAATAGGACAATGCTTTCCATTCCGGAAAAAAGTACTTAAATAAATGTATAGTAATATCATTTTTTATTTGTAATGCATGTGCTTTGAACAAGAAAAATATTTCAAGATATATGTCTTTGGATAAGCTTCAAAATTTGGCGGAAATGAGACACATCATTATAATTAAATGAATTTCTAGCGGGCATAATTACTGCCTTATAGATTGATGCTCATCAACTTATAATGTAATGATTCCTTTTATTTTCAGTATTTTACTTATTCCATTGGAAGGGTTTTGTTCCTTTGCGTCTTTTATTTCAACTCAATTTCCTCCACACCTTTCTGCTGTGACACAAAATGCGGTTCCATGAGTTTTTCGATAGTTCTATCTGTGTCCATCCGCCAATTTATGGATGTCGGTGTTATTCAAATTCCTCGAAGTCGCTTTTGACGATGGAATTTAGCCAGACCATGTCATATAAGGGCTCTCTGCAAACAAACGCTTAATGCAGACTGATACAAGCCAACCCTAGGTAACGTCAAGTTATCTTCTCACCATGCGTTCGGCTAAATATCGCCCCTTCAGCGAGTCATTTTGTTTTATATTTTATTTTGTGTCTTTTTGAATTCCCTCGTTATTATAAGATTTTGCTTATGAGATCGAAATCTAGAACCTTTCACTTTGAGCTTCAAATGATTTTTATCTATCACCTTACCCTTGTAAAATCAATATAAAATCAGCTTTTCAAATTCTAAAAAAATAATAAATAAAAACGCCATTTCTGTATAACTGCCAAAAAATATTTGATTGGGGATTTTTATTCCTTGGTAAATTTTGAGAAAAGCAATTCTGAAAAGGAAAATTCATTCCTTTCAGTAGCTATTACATATAGTTTAACTATTGTTTAAAAAATATTATAGTTTAACTACTGTTTTACTAAATATTTTCATTTTAATTTTTTAAGATAATATTTTTTTAATTTTATTTTTTAATATTTTTTATGTACAAGATGCAAACGCATTCCTGTTATTGTGTTGTATATTATTGTTTTTCCAATTTTGATTTCAACCTATGCTTTTTGTAATGCATAATTTAACAAATTTACTCTATTAATTAAGAATAAAAAACAAGATGGAAGAGGAAGAGTTATTTAATAGAAATTTCATCTTCTGACAATGAATAAAAAACAAAAACACTTATTAAAATGGGGGAAAAAACGTAGACCCTAAAATGATAATGAAAAACCTTTTCGCGCCTTTGTGAAATTACATTAGAATTCATTAGAATGAATTTATAGAGTAACAAGTGAATATTTTCATTTCTAAATTTTTTCCTTTTTCCGCGGCATGTAACTTGCATTTCCATTTAAATTGAAACAGAAATCTAAATACTTAATTGAATTATTTATTTCTTCGAAACCAAATGGTTTTAACACCAAGAAATTCGGCTTAAATATTTCAATTTTTTATTAAAATCCATTTTAAATTCATTATTTGTAAACAAAACAAAACAATTTTAAATTGTTTTTTATCATTTAAATTATTTTTTTTTACTATCTTTAAGTAATTCCAAAATAGTGAAAGCAAAATAAATGTGCAACAAAACTATCAGTTGTTACAGCTGATATTTATGCTGTATATTTCTTTTGTTTTCACTATTATAGAAATATTTTACGAGTTAGAAATATTTTAGAATATTTAATATACATTGATAAAATAGCATTTAACATATCCCCTTCTAAGCATTTTTTGTTATCATTATTAATAATTAATCATATTATATCGGTTACAGTTACAATTTAATAAATATTTATATAAGAATTTTTAAACTCAGAGTATATATCCGTATTACAAATCAATTTGTATGCATATATATTTTATTTGTTTCAGAAAAAGTAAACCAGGGATATTTATTATTTACAACTATTTTCAATTGAAAAAGTTAAATGATTACAGAGGTTTAAGTAGAGAAAAAACACTTATTACAAATCAAATACCGCATCTTTATTGTCGTAATGTGAGAGTTAAAGATTTTTTATCATGTCAGAACCTGATATTGTTTTTATAATGAGGTTTGTGTCGTCAACAAAAGTTCGTAGACGAAAAATGAAATTTTTATTATCAGCACCAGCATTTCATAAAAATCAGCTTTTAATAACATGTTGCCATTGCATCTACAAAAGCTACGATTAAAAAGAATAACTTAATGGCTACATCAAATAAAACCTAGAAATATGTGATTTTGAGCACGTGATTATATGAAAGGAAATAAACAGGAATTGTGATATTTTTTATAACAATCAATGAAAGACAAAGTTTTTTTGGATCGTCTGCAATACTAAAGTGACTAATTGAATGAAAAAATTAAAATGAATAAAAATAACATTTAAATTGCACGAGCACGTGGTGCTCGGTCGTTCAAGAAATTATGTTCTGACATGATACATTGAAATATGCATAGCAGATTTCATTTCAATCTTTTTAATTGTTTAAAACTATTTTCAGTTGGAAAACTTAAATAATTACAATGATTAATGTAGAAAAAATATTTATTACAAATAAAATTCCACGTTTTTATTGTCTGCATATAAGAGTTAAAACTTTTTATTTATTTATTTTCTTAAAAAATGCTTTACATATCGAACTAATATAAAAAATTAGAAGGTTCACATCTTAAAAAGACCTTTTTTGGATGTTATGTATCATTACTTTAAGAGAATATGAATCATTTTCGGATAACCATTTATCATTATTTCGGTTAATGTCACGGATTAATCCTTCAAAACGATTTTTATGTTTTATCTCTTGTTTAAAAATTATTAATGTCAAAATAAATGTAACAGCTTTTGAAATTGTGAGGAAAAAGGGTATAAAAGTGTTATGCAAAGAGAAATTTATTTACTGTCTAGAAAGCAGAAATCGTTTGTTTAGCCAATTGAATTATTTCCATAATTTTTCTTGCGTGAAATATTGTTTCAGTGCCAGTATAAAAAGAAAATAAAAGCAAAAAATCATTGAAGATTTATGTAATAACAAACTTGTTTTTGTTACTTTTTTTCTCTAAATCCTCGGCAATCACTCATATCTTCTTTTTTTAAAAAAAAATCAAATCCTACAACATAGCTTCACTTTGGGACAGTTTTGATGTTTCTTTCTTTCATTTTTCTGGATTGATAAAAAAGGATTATGGTCCAACAATTTTTTCCAACTCGTCGACTTTTAGATCTGGTTGTCTTGATCGAACGTTTGTACTTCGTCTGAAGTTATCTACCGAAATTTCTTACTTATTCGAAAAAAAAATATTAAAATATCAAAAATATTAGCAAAATGTAAGAAATAAAACTTACTTTGTACAAAAAAAAGCAATATTTCAGCACCGCAGTTGTTTTACCGCCAATTTATCTTAATAATAAGAAAAGATTGCAATACATTTATTTTTCTCTACTTTTTAAATAACTAATGCTTCGTCTATGAACTTTCCTTTCTTTTTTCTGAAATATTTTCAAATATATAAACAACTTTATTTTTTACCTTTATAATAAATATACTTGTTTATAGGTATTTCACAGTGGATTAGATTTCTGAAATTACTTAGTAAATTGAATTACACTTTTCATATTAAAACGTCATTCTGAAAATAAATCTGTATTGCTTTTTATAATTTAATATATATTTTTTAATTAAGAAAACATAGCAAAATTAGCGAATATTCTCTGATCAGAAAATAATATACTCCAAACATGAAAAAATTAAAATAATAAAATAAATAATAAAAATAATCTTATATTAATATATCCTCATAAAACATATTCGATTACAGCCTTAATGTACTGGGATTCATAAAATAATTTGTTCTATTTGAAAACAGCCTCATCTCAAACAGTCTGACGAAATGAAAATTGTTTGATACACAAAGTGCAAAAGACACGTAAACATAAATGTACGCTGAGGAAATTCACATATGAATATTTTGAAAACGGGCCTAGAAGTTGAAATGTCGATTAATAAAAGATTCAATTCTCTTAGTTAAATCCTGTTAATCATCTATATCTGTCTGTAAATAAATATTTTATCAAGCATTCTCATGATTCACTTTACCTATTCGTTAAACTATTGGCTTTTTTCCTGACTTCTTTAATGTGAAATCTCTTCTGTCATTAACAAATGTTTTGAAACGTTTTTGCAGAATTAATCTTTGTTTACCTTTTAAATTGTGTGTGTAAAGTTCAGCCCCATTTTTGTTATCAATATTAATTGCGAATATCTCCAAAAAAGTGGGGTGTTTTTGTCATGTGATGACATGACATTGTTTTAAATTGAAATTTTTAAGTAAACAAAATGCACGAGTAGAAAATTGCCTATTTATCGCTTTTTATGCATCGATTTTATTAGAAAGTTATAAAAAAGATAGTCACATTTAGATTTATCACACATAAAAATTTACAACTTGTCGCGATTCTATATACCTAATTCTCCTATCTGGCCGATAAACGGCATTGTCTTGAGAATTTATCCCCCGAAGAAGCACAGAGAAAATTAATGGAGATACAATGAATTATATCTATACATTTTTTAATGGTTGCTATATTTGTAAGCTACTGATAATGATGTTATTATTCGTACTTTAGCAATATACTTTATGTTCAAATAAATAAAGAGGTTTTCAGAACTTATTTTGTGCCTTCGCAAAGTAAACTCTACACCTCCCCATAGACAAATAGAATTGCTCCCTTCATAATATATCATTAAATATTCATTTTAACCATAATAATATTTTAGGAAAAAGAACAAAAAATATTTCTAAAATTTTGAATTAACTAGGACATTATTATTTTTTCCTCATTTGGTGAAAGAAGGAATAATTTTTTTGTGAATAGAATGTTTTGTTTCCGTTTGTTCAAACCACTTAAATCTAACTGCAGCATTTATAAAGCTTTCAAAAATTTAATTTATGAACATTTAATATTTGATTGATAATATAAAAATATTTGAGATTACTATCGATTGATGTAATGAACTTTAATTCATTCGTTTCCGAATCAATTTCTACCTTTAAGCAAGCAGATAGTTTGAATAAAAATTTTAACAAGTTTTATATGTTTTAATTTCATTTCTTAAGCGACCAGCTTTAAAATATTTTGAAAAATTTGTTTTCGTAGTTTCTTTTTGAAGTGTTTTCATCTCAGTTTCTACCTACACCTTTTGTGAATTTTATTAAATATTTTCCATCAATTCAGAATAAAAAGTAAGATTGAAATAAACCAAAAAAAGGAGACGGAGAAAATTTTCATGACAGTTATTTTGCATTGAATGGATAAAGAAAAATATTATGTTTATTTCGAAATGGGAAATGTAATTGAAAAAACTATAATAGAATAAGAAAATTAATCCGCTTCCTTGAAAATATCATTTTTGAGTTAACAAACACGAAGACATCTATTTTTTCCCCTTTAATTTGTATTTAATTTTTAAACTCAGTGAAATCGAAATAAATATGACAAAAAGAAAGAATTAATTGAAATATTAATCTGCATAAATAAAATAATTGCATTATAATTATTTTTCGAAACATTTTCTGATTTCTTATTGGAATTGATATTATTTTTCATTAGCCGTATATATTTTCATAATATTTTGGTTTTATATAAAGAATATTTTAGGAATAAACATATATAACTGATTAAAATTCATTTTTAATTATTGCTTATAAATAAATAACTTATTTTTAGGGATTTAAAGAACAGAGATTATTTATTTTATGTGGCAAAGCATGGTTCTGAAACTTTATGAAACAATTTATTGACACATTTTATTTATAATTTAAAATTGCACGTAATATTTATAATTTAAAATTGCA
>JAOUZG010040507.1:1470656-1508865 GCA_026289955.1 Argiope argentata
TATATATATATATATATATATATATATATATATATATCCTCAGGCCTGCGATATATAAGAATTTCATTGATGTCACAATGAATGAGAAAATATACAAATGCTTATAAAATTTTATATGCATTAGTGAATGTAAGCCTTTATCTCCGAGAATTTTTTATTATTACAGTCCCAGAGATATGAAATGACATTGAGGGTAGATAAAATGTGACAGACTATATCAAGCAAGTTAGTTATTATGTTATTTCTATATGGATAAATAATATTTTCTATATATGTAAGAACAATATATCAGTATTTAAGAAAACATCAAACTAAATAGAATGGGCAATATAACATTCCGTATTTTTATTCATATCGTATTACAAAATTCATCTCTATTACATTAGTCTACAATATGTTTAAATTAGCTAATCAGTACTTCACTTCTACGCACTTGCAGGAATTTTATTAACTGAGCTAAACTGAAAGCAATTAAATCGCATTTAATGAATTAATTACAAGGATGAATATAAAATAGGGATTAATATTTTAATGAATGCCTATTCCGAACTGCATGGTCTCTCATAAAGTTAATGTTTGCATTATGTGAAGTCAAGTCGTTCCCATGTAACCGCAAGACAAAATTTCAAAGGGCATTGTCTATTTAGGTTAACTTTAGAAGTGTAGTTAATTATATATCAATTTGGTAGAACCTACCAATAGTTAGGCATGATCAAATTTAATAATTTATTTTAGATTAGATTTAATAATTTAAATTTAATTATTCTTATACTTATTTTTTTAAAAAACATAAAATAAATTATAATTTATTAATTTGCACAAATAAACAATTTCGATTTATATATATATATATATATATATATATATTCTTTTACAAGGACATTAATAGTTAATTCCATGTTGAAATGTTGAATGGAAAATCAAACTTATGAAGAATTTATTTTAAGCCGCTACAGTAACTCAATAAAAGGTTTCTAACGGATTCCAAGTTTCTGAACTTTACACAAATTAAATATTAAATCGCTAACTATTCAAGAGAGGACATCCTTTTAATTTATAATTCAACATCTAATACTATCTTTAAAGTAAGTAAATACAAACCTAATCTATTACTAACAAAATCTCATTGAATGTGTAAAGTACACAAGCCATAAAAGATGAGCAAACAAGACAAAAACAAATACCAAAAGCTATCAACAGATGATCTGACCAGAGATCATCGCTCTCGCACAATCTTAAATAAACGATAAAAAAGTGTCCTTAGGGAATGGAGTTGAGAGAAGAATTATAAATGAAATGAATTGATGTATTAGACTTTTTATGGTCTGTTAACACGATTTTCTTAGACTATCTGCAAATATTTATTCTTTTTTTTCGCGTTCCCTTGCTGAAGATATGAATTGCCATAGGACGGGAAAAACTTGGTTCTTTAGCAAACCTTAAATCATAACTTAATTTCCGATTCGATTGAAATCTTTCAATCCTATCTCCTTTCTGATCTTTTTTTCCGAAGGTCATTTTTTACGATAACCAAATGTTTCTTCTTAAAATGAAAAGGATTAAATATATAAGAAATGCATTTTAGAAAACTTACTTAGCTCAGAATATATTTATCTCTAGTTCTGCATAGTAAAGTGTAAATTATCTGAAACAGCAGTGTATGCGTCAAATACAACAAAATACACAAAATAACACGTAAAAATAATACAAGTATATAAGCAATTTTTTACAACATAATGGGATGACTTTCATAATTCTTCACAGAAACGATGTCGTCTATATATATCTAATTATATAATGTAATCATTTAATGTGATTCATTTTGTAGCACCGCACTCTACGCTTGATATATAAATGTTGGATAATCATATCCGACTACTCCAAACCCACGTGGTATAGGCACACAGAAAAATCTGAATGAATAACTTGACAATGTAGGATGAAAATATAGTTGATTCTTAAAGGTCTTTACCGGGTACGGTACAACTCTTCCCATAGGAAGCCTGTCCCTATATTGATGAGGTAGTCACCTTATATTATTTTTGTACCCTTTGCACCTTTTGCGTTGTCCTGAATGCATCAGAAACATGCTTGAACCGTGAATATAGCTATAACTTTTCAAGTTTTGGTTGAGATGCTTTTCAAAGCTAACTCAGCGGTATATAAAAGGTCATCATTTTATTGTAAACAGCCATGCAGAATATTTGCAACGAAGGCCGCAAATTGAAAGACGATGTACAAAAAATACAGTTTGACTCCTTAACTCGAATTCACTCCATTGACATATTTAGATATACCTATGAGCATGAGGATCGACTGAGTTTTAGAACTCGAAAGGGTCCTGATCATCCGAGCATTTCTGTATTAAGATAACAATGCATGATTAGTTCAGTTACGAATGATGCTTACAACAAGAGTAAGGCGTAAATTTACTTTACAAGAAAAATAAAAATTTCGAAGAGTGAAAAAATAAAAAAACAGAGGCATAAATGAAAAAGAAATAAGATACATATATTATGAAAACATTGTCGACAAATCTGTTTGAAATAAGATGCTATGCCAAGCAGATAGATGAAATGTGAATATGTATATGGAATTAGAAGAGTGAAAAGAAAGTTTTTAGTCACTGCAATGGTTTGAGAGTGCAAGAGAAATACGGGTGAAAAGATTTAGGGTAATTGAAAAAGTGCCCTGTATGCCCTTCCTCTGATTTTTTAAAATTATTATTATTCAGAATCCATAAAATATCTTTGCAAAATTTTATTTTATGAAACTACGCCGGAAGAATTGTATACAGCAGCATTATTTCGGTTAATTTTTCTTTACTTTGTTGAAAGAGAAATTTATATTTCTTAGTGCCAGAAGAATGACTAATTTTATATCATGTTTATTTCTTTTCATGTTTTCTTTCGAGTCATTTACTTTGCACGACCTTCTGTATACGTATTTCTGGTTTTCCAAAATTAAAGGAAAGTTCGGGATAACCTTATTGGTAAGGCTTTAAATTCGCATCCCTTGGGTCGTGAGTTCGAACTCCCACCATCCGAATATTCTCCGTGTGTGTGTTTACTGGTGCACGTATAAATCTGTCGTGGTCACAAAATCACCCATGTTGAGAATAATACCGCTGGGGGCATTGGTTCAGAGGTAATCGGTCTCTGAATCATGGCCTAAATTACCATCTGTGGATGAGTTAGAGAAATACATGAATGATGTATATCCTGTAAAAAGGACTGTCACTCGTGAGTGGCTAAGAGGTACTTTTGTTCCTAGATGGCGCTATTGAAAAACAAGAGACGCCTTTTCAGCTAAAAATACCTGACTTTGTCCACGGGCTTGTCTGTGACAAGGGCCGTTAGAATCAACAAAATTAAGGTGGAAATATCAAAATTGGCGATAATTCATTAAAAAATAAATCCAATCCATATAAATCTATAATTATGTTTCTACGTAAGATTTACTGAGTAAAACTGTAGTATTCAAATTAATGGAGCGGCAATCGAATATTCCGGGGAGCATAAAATTGTATTTTAAGAGTAAGACTAAAAAGCTTCGTTGCGACAATGATAAAAAAAAATCTGAGGTAGCCAATTCGGAGCAATGACCTTCAGGCATCGATTCTCCGAACAACTACGATGGAACATTACGATTTTAAGAGTAAAGTCATCGTAAGAATAGAATAATTAAGAGTTGAAGTACTGTAAGAGTAGAGTCGTTACAAAGTCAAACAGAATATCATTTGTAGATTTCAGAAGAAACATATTTTTGATCCTTCGATTTTAAGTCCATTGCTTTATTCGGAATCAAATGGTTATTTATATTATTTTCTTAAAAAGCACAAAATCAATAATACTTATGCAAAGCGACTTAATTGAGAATTTACAGAAGATATACTGCATAGTTCCATAAAGTAACTCAAATTTTCTATTTTTCAAAACAAACCAAAAATGTTTTACAAAGAATAATTTAAATAATATAACAACTTCAATAATAATTTTGTATAATTTTCCTATTCAATTTCATAAACATTTATAAAAATAAAAATAAAGTTTATCGAATATATTCATCGAAATATACCAAATAGCACGATTTCTTTCGAATCTACAAAACCTTCAGGTATTCTGCCAAAATAGATTACTTATTACAAATAATATAAAATCTTATGGGATGTATTATATAAAATCTTATGGGATTTAATTCATTATTTTATATAAGAAATATCATTATTTCATATGGATAAAGAATTCAAATACATATGTTCTGACAGCGGAGATAAAAATAACAACTGTGATTAAAGTTGTTTTTACATGGGAAATCAAACAAATGACAAATGGATATGAGTTGACTAGAAACAATTGTTTGTTTCTGAGACTTTTATATTAATTAATTTTGATATAAAAGAAATAATTTTTTCCTACAAATCTCAGAGCATCTCCTAATACAAATAAAATAAATACTTTCTTTCTCCGTTATACAAATAGCATCGCATTTTATCTTTAATGCATACAAACCATAAGAGATTGATAAACACAGCAAAAATAGATATCAAATGCCATCAATAGATGATCTGGAGAGAGGTTGACGTCCTCTTACAAGATTAACGAAACGATAAAAGAAGCATCCGAATAAGTTAAAGGTGCAATAAACCGCATTTTTTTTTATTCTTTTGGCAGCATCATTCTTTGGGATTATTCGCAATATATTTACCCTATTTCGGTATTTTTCTTTCTACTCAGACAAATTGCTGCTGGACTCAGAAAATTTAATTCTTTAGCAAACGTTAAATCAACGTCTGAGTGACTTCAGCAGCTGTTTGGATGGAGATCTTGGTCACAGGAAACTATTTATGTGCAAAGCATCGAGCTCTTTATTTTCTTTCGAGAGCAGGTTAATTATTTTTCTAACCTTTTTTGCCCTTTTTTCTTCAACGGAAATTAATTAATGTTTAGGAGATAATTAGTTTCTTTTCTTGGCGAAAAATACTGTTAGTTTCCTAGAGCAATCTGCTTATTTTGGAATCATATTGATTCGATGAGAAATTTTTACGAAGCGTTTTTATTAATTTAACAATTCTACAGATTGCTTTTAACACATGTGGAGTCTATGTAAGTTATAACGAAAAACAACTTGAAAAACTTTTACACTAAATATTTTGAAAAGTTGCATATTAAATAATAAATATATAATCATTCTCATCACCAGGAGAAAAATAAAAATGGAAGCAAAAATAATTATTACTTGCCTCTGGTTGTAAAATGAAGCATATTTTCATTTTTTTAATTCGAATTTTTTCTGCGATTAGATAAATAAGCTAAACACAATCTATGTGTTCTGAAAATATTTTTAAATCGATTTATTTCCTGTTAATTTTTAGGGAATTAAAAAAATGGCTTAATATCACATATTTCAATCAAAAAATTATTTAAAAAAAGACTAAAATTGTTTTAAAATGTTTGGAATAACATTTATATTTTCGAATAATTTATATGCGATAAATGCTGAAATAATAAAAATCTTCATTTTGCGTACGATCTAAAATTGTGAACTAAGCATCATCATTATTCTATATCTCTTTTAACCGCAACTTATGCACATTTGTTCTACATGTTTCTTATATAGAAATATTTATGACGTTTATTGAGGAAAACTATAAACATTTTAATAAAAGGTAAAAGAACACTACTTATTGTCCAAGGAGCACATATATTATTGTCTGAAAATTTCTAAGAGACAAAAAAAAACTTATTTTCTCCCAGAATTTCAGTATGTAAAACTCACTTTATAATACTTTTATTGAATGTAAAGGAAGATAAAATAATTTTTTCTATTCAAGCTTTCACTCATGATCTAGTATCTTGAGGCCAGATTTAATTCCGAAGGGATTATACTAAACTGATGATCTGACATAAAATCAAAATTTTTCTTTGTCAGAAAAATCAGCTCTTAATTATCATAAATCTCATCATCAGTGTCAATTGTACTTTGTTGGATATGTCATGTTTAATAACCTAACATCTTACAAGAGTTAAATGATGAGTACACTGGGCTAAAAATTCCTACAATTAAAGTCATGTGGATATCTGGAAGGGATTATTTTGAAGTATTCTTATCGTCTGACTTAATTCGAAATGGTTTAAGTATATCTTTAGTTCTAGTGGTGCATAAAAACTGTTTGTTAATCTTATATTTGAAAATTACTTTCAGTATGTCTTTTTTGAAAAAGAATAGGCGTAAGTTAAAGAAGGTCTAGTTTATTAATTCTGAATTCTTCTAAAACTCAGTCAAGAAATTTGTTACCTGTTTTATATCCGTGTGATCATAAATAGATTATGATTCTCTTTAGGAATTGAGATTCTTTATTCAAGTTTTACTTTTATTAAAGTCCATTATATCTCCAACCAAGTAAAAATTGCTGGGGGAAAACGACATGTTATAGATGTCATTTGATTGCTATCAAAACATATATCAATGAGCATTCTGAAAATTCTCTCGATGCTTGAAAACAGAACCCTCTTCTTAAAACTGGCCCGAGTCATATTAAATACTATTTTAGGTACTACAGCTTATGTAAGAAGCTCTTGAATCTCTTAACTTCACTTTAATCATCACGTTGACCCTGACATCATACATAATTAGTTCACAGTTGAATTAATTTTGAAGTATTCTCTACATCCGACTTATTACATGTGACATTCGGGAATGTTTCTTTACTTCTGAAGGGCTACGTTTCTACGTTCCGATTTGCTTGTTTTCTTTATGGTTATTATTGAATTAACTTTTTAATAATGTCTTTTTAAATAAATGAATACACTTTTCATTGACATGATAGTACCATTTAGTCTCATTAAATATTTAGTCTGATTCCCCCGGGAAAAGATATGTTGATCAGTCTTCCTTTTATAGCATCTTTCAGAAGGAATTTTTTTCAAAGCCTTGGAGATTTTCTATAATTATTCTAGTATTTTACTCTTTTTATTTCAGAGGGAAAATATTAATTGGCACGACAATTCAAACAAAGAACATTATTTTTACAAAATATTTTTCGATGTTGGATTTCTGAGCTTCAGTATAAAGACAATGCAGGTAGTAGCTGCAATCAAAATGTTAGACTTACATTGATATTCGCACAGATTTTTTTTTCTGATTTCCTAGCAACTGTAACCTTGATCTTTATTAAAATACTTCTTCTGACCAAATTAATTTTATAATTTTATTGATGATGATGATGTCGTGCCCGCTTTTTACCACGGAAAGAGGGGTGCAGTAGATTTTGAGGATATAGACCCCTGAGCGTCCGAAAGCAGAAGTCTGACTTTTAGTTCATATGAGGATGAATGGCACACACACACGCTTGCACAGCTCCTTTTTACAGGGGAGGGGGGACATTCACACATCTCACAGATTGAACGCAGAGGAACAACCATGCCGAATCAGGGACTCACAGAACACGAGAAAGATGCACTACCTATGTGCCAGAAAGCCGGCATAATTTTATTCTTTATAAGTTTTAAAATAATTATATGCATTAAATTGAGAATAGAAATTAATTGTGTGATTGAATCTGAATTTTAAAAGTATATATAAATGTCATGCATTTTTATTTATTTATTATTATATTATTCTCATATTAATATGTTGTTGTTACTTACGGCAATTGCCATGGACAAGCCTTGATGATACATCAGCAGATTTTAAGTCGAAGAATATGCATCTCTTTTTTCAAGTAGCGCCAATTCGGCCAAGAGTACGACTTTAGCTACACACTCATCATATTCGCTTGCACAACCCCTTTTTACAGGGAGGCACAATCACACATCTGTCAGAAGAACAAACATGATCTAACAGGGAATCGAACCAGGGACTCCCAGAACATGAGGAAGACGCCCTACCTCTGTGCCAGAATGCCGGCATTTTATTAATATAAAAAAATATTTATATGAGACCAAAATTTATAGGCTGTATCAATTAAAAAATTACGTCCCATAAAAATTTTATTTCTTATTTAAAATGTATTATCTTAGTTTTTATCTATTTAAAAATATTTCTTGGGATGAAGCGAGATGATGACATCAACTACGTATAGAAATCTATCGATACCTCAGTTACGATATAACACAGCCCTAGGTTATTTAAGACTAAAATCTATAATATTAAAATATCATTCCGTATAGTTGGGCTTTTATGTAGATAATAATATATTAAAATTGTCATTAGTTAGTTAATGAAATCTGTTATAGAAAATTTCATTCGCATTAGTAAAATGACTAAAAAGCGATTTAAAAAAATATAATTTGCAGTTCAGTTTAGATGTAAATATGTAGTATTATTAAAAGTTTTATTTCCACGTAATAGGACCTTCTCTATCCATCGTTCTCATAAACACTTAAATCAAAATTCATCACTTAACTTCATTTGAAGCTTATAATGATCTATTGACAGAAAAAAATTACTATGCCAAATTAAAAAAAAATCTGGAATAACCTTTCACAAAAGTAAAAATATTAGTAATCTGCATAATTATAAAACAATAAATATTGAAGAACTCAGCTAAATATCCTTTGCTATAATCCAGCCTTGAAACATGTAAATGAAATATGCATTATGCTAATCTGTGACTAATTTGGCCAATCTTCGGTTTTATTCTTACGATAGAATGAATTTACATATTAAAAAAAACGGTTCCATTTATTGAAAGCCTTGGATGATAATGCAAACCAGAAAAAGCGGTGATACCTTTTACTCTGCCTACAATTTTAAACGGCGGTGGATGATTGTATTAATATTGTTAGTTTTTCAAATTTCCAAAACCATAAAAGTTGTGAAGCATAGAAAAAAAGAAAAATAAGTAAATATAATATTTAGTGTCGTACAGTGAACTCAAGAAAAGCGAAAATCCCTCAAAAATAAAATAGAAAATCACCCATTAAGTAAAATGCTTCTCAGTTATCTTTCATTTCTCGGACATCACGACTCTATCCGTTTGAACTATCCATGACGTATTTACTTTCTTTCTGTGTTTTTTCTTACTTTTTGTTAAGATGAGTTGCTGCTAAGCGGGAAAAATGTGTTTCTTGCTCAAACGTTAAATCAGCGCTTAGCTGACTTTAACAGCTGCTCCGAACAAAGTTTTGGGGCAATAGGTGACTTAGAGCCTGGGAAACGGCTTTTATATTTTGCACAACAATTGATTAATTTTACTTTCTCGTATCTGAAGCATAAAGGAAGGAGCATGGTCATCAAAATATTCGACCTCGAGATTTGTGCGAATGTCAAATTAGAATTTTCTGAATCCGAAAAACTCTCTTTGGAAAAATCTCTCTATCCGTGGCAAAGATTTCTCCAAAAGCGCTGTAAGCTAGACGTGTGAAAGCTAGTATATGTTATTTACACCGTGTTTATAATTTTCTTACATTAAATTTTGAGCAAAATCAATTAGAACATCTGTTGGTCCATCTATTCGAATGTAAGTCAATATCGTAACAACAACCGAAAGAGAGCTAGTGGAATAAAATTTGGTACACGGATTCAACTGTATTGTAGATACATGAAATTTTGAGCCAAATCGAACAAAATGTTGACCGTCTTTCGGTCTGTAATTTCGGAACCATGCACTGGATAGCTCGAAAATGCAATGTCTTAGACATATCAAATGTTGAGTGATACTATTTCATTGACTACAATCGAGATTCTGTGTAAAATCTTGATGCCAATATAATTCGGGGAAAAAAACGTCAAACCATTTAAAACACAAATTCTATTCTCAAATAGTATTAATTGCATGCCATATATCACACGATAGATTTTTAAAAAATCTATCCAGTCTTTAATATTTCTTAACTGTTGTACCGTGAAATACCATGAAAGAAGCTTTCTGAATTACCCAATGTCTACATTTTTTCTCAATCTAAAGATTGCACTTTTATAGTCGCACCCACTGGTTTTATTTATTTCAAAGGTTATTATTTTCGAGTAAGGGGTAAAATAAATCGTTATGAAAAACACGTTATCATCTTGGAAAATACTTTAACTCCCTTTTGTAACTGACTGATATACTTATTTTATCAAAATATGTGAATTTCATTTATATTTTTTACCTGTACGGATTGAAGTTCGCGGTATGAACCTGCGACGCTAGATCTGGTGGCCGAGTAACATGACCACTATACCAAAAAGTCGACTTCGGTATCGTAGATGTTATCTGGCTTATAAGGATACCGCCACTGTACTACTCCAACAGTGAGTCGGAGGAGAAACGAATGATTTTGAAAGCTCTAAGCGTTATGGTGAGCGTGTGAATGCGTTGATGCGTCCGAGTGAGCGACGGCTTTGTATTTGCTTGCTGCGTAGAGTGAGCGACGGCTGTTTGCTGGTAGATGGTGCCACGGCAGATCAGAAAGTTACGTTGTCAAGGTCAACAATGTAGCGAGTGAAGGTCGCTGTAAGAACCTGCGACGCTAGAGAAGATAACCGAGTAACATGACCACTATACCAAAAAGTCGACTTCGGTATCGTAGATGTAATCTTGCTTTTAAGACTAGCGCCGCATACCTTTGTCTTTACCTTGCCTTTGTGTAAATATATTTGTGCAAAGACAATTCTCACATATTAAGGGCATATAAAATCCCAATTAATTTATCAACAAATTAATGGGATTATCAGTTTATTTCCTTACAAATTAATGAGATATAAAATCCTGATTAATTTACCAACAAATAAATGATATCAATGAATTCACCAACAAATTAATGAGTTATAAAATCACAATTTATCAACAATTTAATGAGGTTATAGATTAATTTACCAATAAATAATTGGGATATAAAATCCCAATTAATTAATTATAATTATGGAACACCAACAATAATTATGGAATATAAATGGATGGGAACTTTAAAATGTTTCTTCTCTTGCCTGATGTACTATAATTTTGAAATCTAGCACACTTCTCATTGACAAGAAACTATCTGAAAATTTACAAGACTTAATTATTTATAATTTATTTAGTTAGTTAAATTTTGATTTCATATGAATAGTACCATTTGGCATTGAATTGCAGTAAAAATTATAAATAATAGAATTTAAAATTTAAAAATCACTTTTTAGCATTGTAAATAAAGGTTTGTTATGTGCATTAATGTAAGTTTAATTTTTAAGAACTTTTGTAGTTTATTATCAATTTCATTTTTACTGCATGATTTAAATCCTGGCCTTCTGCTGTATTATTCTGCATCATTGGTCAATTCGGTTGTCGTCAAATCGATTACTACTGTTTTTCAAATAAGATTATTTATTTTTCTCGATTTAATTTATTATTTAATATTTTGGAGTAATTATTATAAGTCTATAAGTTTAATTCATTCCAAAATAGTTTTATAAGTACATTTCTTTATGCAAACTATGCACAGATTACTGATCCTAGACCATTATCAAAACTAAACGAACCAAATCGCCTCTCGGATCTGGAATGGACTCAAAATTCTTCCTCGTATAGTAATAGGTTGGCTATATTCCATAATAGATCTCGAAGTAAGAGTTCTGAAAATTGCATGAGCTGTTTTGATGGCGGTTTTTTATTGTTTTTCTTTCTAATTTTACTCCTTTTCCAAAAGGGATTTTCGCCATCAAAGTTCTCTACGAGAAAAGTATTCCTACCGAAAAATATGATTGGAAGGCAACAGGGCTGTACATTTTAATCCGTAAACAGTTTTCGAGAAAACATCGTAATCCCCTTTTCCTGCGAATTATAATCTGTTCTTGTTTATTTTTAATTCCGTTCGATCGCGAAATATTAAAAGCACGGAACAAAATGTTTTAAAAATTTCGAAAATAGATTGAGCGAGAGAAAAACATCGATGTTGTTCGCAACCAAATGATCGAAGCCTTAGAAGGTTTTTAACGAACTCTGCTATGTTTTTTACTTTTTTTTTCTTTTCATTAAAACTAGAATAGGGGTTTCCATTCGATACCATTTGATTAGATGGGACGTGTTTTCACTGTGTGTTGCTTTTAAAAGGATTTGGTAAACGAGTTAGACGGTTAACAAATAGATTAAGTCGTTACGGCACGTACGATGTTCTTCTTCCACGTTTATCCGCTAAAAGGATTGTTGTGTTTTCCATTCCATTTTCTATCAACATTTTCACTCATAATTTTTATTTACACTTTCGGTGTAATAATTGATTATATTGAATAAATGATAAACGCACTTTATAAATAACTATAATCTTACGTTGAGAGCAAAAAATGCCCACTGTTAATTCAGCTTTTTAAGTGAACTGCGGTTTTTAAAAATACATTGACTCTTTTAAGTAAAAACGTGAAATCATTAATGAGATATTAGCCACTTGAATCAAATATTTAATTTTATTTCGCTATTTTCATTTTTAAAATTAACTACATCGTTTTTTAAACATTAATGAGCTTTTTTATAAAAATATGAATTATTGCTTCTCATATATTTATTTATCCATTAAAGGATTATTTTCCCCCTTTTATTTATTATCTGCTTCTCTTTTTATTTTCATCTATTGACTGAATGAGAGAATTATTTGAAGTTAATTGGCAATTACCATTATCGTGAGAGAACATGATGTTGTTTTGTTTAGGAAATTTTGATGACTCGGTAATTTACAGGCAAAAAATAATTTTACTTGCTTTTAGCAAGTAAAAATAATTTTACTTGCTTTTACCAGCATATATTATTATATATGCTTCTTTGACAGAAGAACGGATGACGAAGAATTATGACATCATAACTGCTTCATCTCAAAATCTGTCGAGCTCCAAAACTTTTATTTGCCATTTAGAAAAATTGAAACTAAGAAGGATAGTGGCCGATAAAAAAGTCTCCTGGTTGTTTGAAACCATTTTAATTTGGTTAATTAAGATAAATAATGATTTAAAAATAATAATGTTTTCCCATGATAACTTGAAATTTACAATTGATTTCATTATATATATTTTTTTCATATTTTCCTCTTTTTGTTTTAATAAATAACTGTGACGTTATAGTGGAAGGAAACGCTTGTTCAAATGTATTAAAATGTTATAGTAAACTTCTCGTTTCAAGATTATTTGAGAATGATTAAATAGTTTATAAAATATTTTATCGATTATTATCAAAATGGGTCATTTTTTAAGTATTAACATCTACATTGGTTCTAGTTACAATATTTAAAGAATAGATACAGACAGTATATTTTTATGTGTCTCCATACTGCAAAATTTCCTATTCTGTTGACTGTTCTTAGACTTGGAATTAATTGTAATTATTATGTGCTGCTCTTAGACAAATCCATTTGAAAGGAAAAGTTTTGATCTCAATTCAAAACTGCTAGTTTTAATAAGTTTTATAATGACAAATGGAATATAGACTCATCCGCAATATCCTTTACAATACACACTAGGAGATTAAGGATTACTACGTTTCTTCAATATTTTTAAATCTCATGAATGCTACATGTTAGCAATGATTTACGTGAAATCCTTGACATTCCTCATTTGCGCTCGAAGATCAACCGCATATAAAGGAATTAATGAGATCTACATTCATGTAAAGAAATATAGAGATGTACGAGATGATAAGAAAATAATAATGACTTGAGATCCATAAAAGCTCCAGTTTTCAAATCTGGAGGAAAACGTTGTTTAATTTGCTCATGAAACTGGTGCAAAAAACCGAAATACAGTGATGTAAAATTCATACAATTTTCAATTTTTAAGTCTCAAGAAAATTGTTGGTTTGTGTGAAAGCAGTTCTGAGAATTTCACCTCTAAAGATACCTCCACCCTAAATAGTTACCTAATAATCTTTCGAGATTGTGACGCATTACGAAATGGTAGCAATGAAGAATAAACTGAATAATAAACTATATTATCGTTTTAATATTTGTATAAGTATTTCAAAATCATTCGAATAAGGTGTCATAGGCATATTTATCCAATATTACATCAAATGGTATTGCCTTTTCTCTTTTAAGAATGTGTTTGTAAATAAAGTTAAGACATACAAGAGCCTTATAGTGGCCATTTTGATGGGCAACATGGACTTTTTTCACGGAATAAAAATATATGTCAGTTAATAGACATCAAAATTAGTTATACTAGAAGATGAAGCCCAGTTCTTTTTCAGTCCGACACTAACATTTATGTTTATTGGAATCTAAATTTGAATATCTATTCCAAAGAGTAACTATAAGCACTCACTGTATAACCCACGGAAAACAAAATATTAGTTTGGTGGGATCTAAATTTAGTCCTAAAGGCCATAACCGGGTATGGTACCATCATCGGTAAGAGGTAGCTAATCCCACACCATTTCTGAAATCCCCAGAATGACGGGAACCAAACACCATTCCAGAAATTTTACATCTCCATGTCTGATTTTGTCCTCCTTAGGAATATCCCTAGATATAAGCAGATGAAATGGTAGCATATTTTTAACCAAAGATTTCAAATCAAACTGTCTTGTATTTTGTATTGTAGGATTCACCAACGCATTTTAATTGGGTTGACGTTTTAAATTCACCCATTTATCATTTTAAGAACCATAAAAATATCTTGAGGTAGAATAAATTAAAGAAGCACAATAAATTATATTTTTTCCTTATAGAATTGAAGTATTCTACAAAATGCAAGCGGGCAAACTACAAGAGGCATAAATGATATTAGCGCGCATTTTATGCTTCTTTAGGACATTTTACTACTTTATTTTACGCTTTATATAAAGATAGTCAATATATCCAAAAAGATAAGTGAGAAATCCATTTATATAGCAATAGTTTAAACTAAGAAATCTACAAATTTAAACCAGAGCTGCCTAGTATAGCTTGATTAAAAGAGCAGACAATTCTACCAAATAATTTTTTCCCTCCAGTAGCAATAAATTGCGAGAGTATTTTTGTTAGCTTTCAGAAAAACACTGAAGAAGAAACTATAGCAGTTAGTATTACTAAGAGTTTCAGAAAGGTAATAAAATGTGGATACGGTCCTCAAAATAAATATCAGTGAAATGGACGAACATTCCTTACTCACGAATGAATGACGAAGAAAAATGAACCGCCCACGAATGACAAGAAAAGAATAATGATGATAGCTTCATGGGTCATTCATTTTCTGCTCCATTCATCTCATTGGTCGCTGGTTGGACCTTTAAACTTTCTTAGATGTTTACGAAACTGAACTTTGAGTTCGAAAACTATAAAATTATTTGAATGACTTTCTCTGTTCATTTTATAGTTTAAATGGCTGTAGTTGTGAATAAAAAATTATTTCTAGAAATAAAAATGAAATAACTCATCTTTTATGTTAAAGGGATTTCGGCAACCACAATTATCAAATTTTTTTGTCACATAAGTAATTACTTTATTGTAGCTTTATATAATTTGATATATGCCTTAAGTAAATTTGAAGCATCCTGAAATTTCCAGGAAACGTGCGAGTAGTCGAAACAAACGCACTGTGTGTTCCGCTGGTTGGATGAAATCTCTGCTGCACGTCACGAGAACGAGATGAACTTAACTCGGTCAATACTGAAACGTCCCAAACACCCATTAAGAGAAAACTACGATTTAAGCTCAAGAGATACGGATATCGTTATGGAATTCTTCTAAGAATTCTTAACAGATTATTATTTTTTTATTTTTTCCCTTATACTAGGGATGCATAACCTATGAACCGAGAGCCGAAATTGGCCCGCGAATGTTGTTAATAAAATAAGACTAATTTAAAATTAAATGAGACCTTTTCAAATAAAGAGGGAAAAAATCTGATGCGAAAACGATTCTACATCAGAATAAATAGTTTACAGTTGTTCATTAAGTTTATTTTTTTATTAAGTGGCTTTTCAGTTTGTTATCCGAGGCATAGGTAGCCTTTCATGGCTACCTACGAGTGAGTATGAGTTTTCGTATAGGAGAAGCTTTCGAACGTGAAAAATTTTCATACAAGAAAATGTAGTATGAAGATCAAATTCAAATCTTGCTTAATACATTTGATGATTAATTTTTAGATTTTTAAAAGTATCTTAACAGAACTTGATACATTTTCTGCTGTTGTAAATCTAGTGGCTAAGAGTGCAGTTAGCCTTATCGATTTACAGAATTCTGATTTTTCAAAAATCAGTTTAAAGGAAAACCGATATAAGAACTTTATAAAGACTTACCCGAGGAATTTTCGTTCTTAAAAAAGAGTTCAGCAGGATGTGCAACCATCTTTGGCAATACTTACATTTGTGAGCAAACTTTCTCACTAATGAATTTAAACAAATAAAAAATAAGAAATAGAATAGCAGATGAGAACCTTTCTTCTGTTCTACGCATTTCCCGAACCAATCTTGAGCCCAACATATAATCAATAACGTCAAATATTCAGTCCCAACCCTCTCATCAATCCTTACTAATTTTGATAGTTAATTTTTTTCTCAAAATTTAAATTGTGTTCCTTGTATAATTACCATAACGTTTTCCTCTGTTATTCTATTTCAAGTTTGCCGTCTTTTTTGTAGGAATCATTTTTGTGATAAAGTATTTTAATCACATCTATAAGGTCAGTGTTTTATTCATTTATTAATTGCATAATGTGTACATGAGTAAAATAAGTAAAATAATAATTGTAATTCATGCATATTGCCATAAAAAAGTGTTTTCACGTTTATAACATGTTTTAACAGTCACGTGCTGCTTTGGTCCTCAACATGATCCTTTTTATATTTTGGCCCCTCATCCTGAAAAGGTTGTGCATCCCTGCCTTATACAATATAACTTGCAATTATAAGAAATTAACCCTTTGCACTCCGAAAAATAATTAGATGCAAAAATATTCTCCTAATACAAAGATTTGTTTATTGCTATGAAAAATAACTATACATAATTCTTTTAAGTCATTTTTTTTGAAAAATTAACCTGCATCTCTTAACTATTATGTAGGCGTTTTTAACAATTAAATTTGAGAAATAAATAAACAAGACTTCAAAATGATACACCGTCTTGAATGGTGAGTCAGAGGCACCATCGGAGTGCAAAGGGTTAATACTAGTGATTATTCTATAGAATAACTAAGTCTCGACCTCGTGATTGTCAGAACTAGTTGCTCTGGTTGTACCAATTAGGCCATCATGACCATTAGCCTACAGGTTGTTGACTCAAATTTCATAACGAATAAAGTACATTGTACAGAGAAGCTGCATAGTCAGAGCCTACCGATTGAAATTGAGCTACTAAGGAACTCTAGTCATCACTTAAATTTGCCATCTAATTAAAATAATAAAAATACAGTATAGCTAGAAAACTAGTACCGATAAACATATATGAAAATAATCTGATTTTTATACTTGTTAATAAAATTTTAACAGATTTGGTCTGATTCATTCACTTCTATCAAACACAAGTGTTGGATACCTTTGACATTTTCCATAGCTTTACTTTAATATTTTATTCACCAATAGTTAGCACTTATGCGAATTATGCATTATCTATGCTTTCACTTTTCTTCTCTTCGCCGCTTTAGAGTAGCCATATTTTATATTAATGGTTTAACTTTTACCATTCATTTCTTATCCTTATTTTCAATTCCATTTATCTCCTTATTCAGATTCTGTAAGCGTTCCAAGTGCGATACTCCGATATGAATAGTTTCGAAGCGCTTCAGAGCAATTCACAGTGGATGCTTTCTTCTTTAGATTCATAAAATGGATGTTCTTCCTCATAAAACGTGCGAAATAGAAACAAAACAAAGATGGTGAAAAATTTGAGTTTCCCCTGGAGCATCGGCTCATTTTCTAGTATAACAACGAAAATTTCTCATGTTTATTTATATTTCTTTTTATCTCTTGGGTATCGGAAAACTGCTTTTCTTTATCCTTTACCCATAAATCTCTCTCTTTCTCCTCTTTTTTGCTTCATTCTGATCAACTGTTCTCCCAAATCAATACGAGAACAAAGGGGAAAAATAACCCCAAAAAAGTGGGTGGGGGATAAAAGGAGTATATTTTTCCCTAAGGAAGGGTAGATTATTAAGATAAAGCAATTTTCTGAGCACCTGGCGCTAGGTTACCAGACTCAAATGGTTAAAGAATACCAAACTGTTTTATAACGAACGCCAGATTCTGTTTGATCAATATTGTCATTTCATGCTTTTTTAAAATCATGCGATTAATTCCATGGCATATTTCACTAGCCATCTAATGTATGCCATCTTACATTACGCCATAGCGACAGTCTTTTTAGCTCTGCATCATGTATAGTGAATATTAAAATTAAATTGTTCGACAAAGATAGTGTAACATTAAGCCCTATCTACGTTTTTTTAATCCTGTAATATGTACAATGAATATCAAAATTAAATTGTTCGACAGAAATAGTGTTACATTAAGCCCTGGCGACATATTCTTTTTTAAGGGGACTCGGTACCTCAAAATTTCAGAAACTCGATGAAAATGTCGATTTTCTGATTTTTAGTGAATAATGATCCTTGAACCTTTGACTTGTTATTCTGAAAATTTTAAAGCAATCCGACAATTATTTAATGATATATGGAACTATTTTGTCTAACGCGATATCAGCTGGCGTGCCGACTTCCTGTGTTTACATCAGACATATTTCATGTGCGAGTAGCCAAGCCAAGCCCCTCTTTTTTTCTATGAAATAAAAAGAGGCAAAGTTTGAAACAGTAACAGTAAATCCTTGTTTATTTAGAGTTTTACTACTTTCGTTGAGGTTTTTGATTGAATTTACCTTTGGTTATATTATAATCACTTTGAAAGCAAAACTGTCTTTTTCAAGACTACTTTATTTATTTATTGCTTAACTGATTTTTAATTGGTTTTGAAAATGCCTCGCATTAAAATAAAGTCCCATTCCCTTGCTATGAATAATAGTACAACATATAACCTTGCTATATAAATTTTTTGTACATTTGTTTTGGTCCTTTTCAAATATGTTGTTACTGCTTATGTTAATTATGCGCTGCTTATTTCATCTATATGTCTCAGATTAACACAAAACTTTTATAGAATTATATTTGAATAATAATATATTATTTAAAATATTATGTATTTATATAAACTATTTCATAGTTAAAATTTTTGTATATATGTTTTTTTATGGCATGCATTGTCTAGAAAATTTACCTACTTCAAAATGGCTGAATTAATTTAAATTTTATTTAAATGGGCTTGAATTGTTACTGTATAGTATTGCTTATATGATAAACAGAATTGCAGATCATTTTATAAATATTTTTACTAAAAATATTATTGAATTAAAAAAAAGTGATCATTTTATAATTTTTTACTAAAATTTTTTGATAATTCATATATATGGTAATGGTCATGAATAAATATGATAATAATGTATATTAATAAAATTGGTATCTTAACACTTACAAATGCCATATAATTGTTCTGAAAAAAATCTAACTTCATATGAGCTGTTTTTATTATAATTTTATTGTGCTGAAAACTTTAAAGCTGTTTTTCTCAGTTTGCCTTTTTTCAAAATTTTGTCTGCTACAAAATGCTAAAAGTCAATCACATTTTATTGTAACTGCATGAATTTTTTTCTGCTCACTCTTAAATGTATTCTTAATAGAATTAGGGATCGATTTGTTAAAATTTTGATTAGATTTTTTTCTAAAAATGCTCAAAGTAAAAAAACCTGATATTTTCCAAAAAAATTCCCAAAATTTTGTAAAACATTTTTTTCTCACAAACTAATATAGATATCGAAAAACGGATCCCTATTTTTGTTACATGCATCGTAAGGTCCTCCTCAAAAAAATTTGAGGAAAAGATTTTGAAAATTGCAGAAGAAGAAAGATTTTTAAAAAATGCTCAATTTTTTTAAAAAAATTTAAAAATTTAAATTTGTAACTTTTGAATTTGAAAAATATTTTAGAAATTTCCTTTTATACACAATTGACATCTATCTATCACAAAAATTAATAATTTTATTAAAAATTGTGGAAAAAAATTTTTTTTGGTACCGAGTCCCCTTAATCCTATATCATATACAGTGATATCAAAATTAGATTGTTAGACCTAAAAAGTGTTTCATTAAGCCCTGGCGACATATTCTTTTCGTATCCTATAGCATATACAGTGAATATAAAAATTAATTGATAGAGAGACATAGTGTTACATTAATCCCTGGCAACGTATTCTTTTCTTATCCTGTAGCATATATAGTGAATTTCAAAATTAAATTTTCTGACCAAGATAGTGGCAAACTCGATAGTAGTATAGGTGGAGCTCACTATAAATTAATGTAAGGACATTGTCACTTGATCAATTACCTAAAACTAAATATTTAATTACACAACGATTTTCATTTGCCGGTGCCCTGGTACAGAGATAGCGCGTCTTTCTCGTGATCTGGGCGTCCTGGGTTCGAGTCCGGGTTAAGCATGGCTGTTCTTCTGTGTACTATCTGTGAGGAGTGTGAATGTTCAATAAAAAAAAAGGAACTGTGCAAGCGCATATGATGAATGTGTAGCTAAGTCGTACTCTTGGGCTTAGTTGGTGCTACTTCAAAAACAAGAGACACTCATTCGGCTTAAAATCGCTGACGGCCGTCAGCACGTTTGTCCAATAGAAAGTGCCATTAGTAACAATACCAACACGATTTTGATATGAAAATGTTATATATTTAATTTAATGTTTTTAGTCTGTATCGGAGGATAAATAGAACACACAATTTTTTATTACGTTGTCTGTCTAAGTGTATTAAACGGGTTTCAAAAAAGAGTTTGCAGCCAGCTTAGTACCAGTAAAGGATGCTCACTTGAATACTTCTTTTATACTCTTGAATTGCATTTTAGACGCGTTTTTTTAAAATTAATCAAAACCTGAATTTGACTAAAATAGAATGGTAGTCCATAAATGACATTACAATTTAATGATATTTAATTTATTACATTTACATGTTTTTGAAATGTCAGTTCAAAAAACATCCAAACTCTTAATGGGTTTAATATGAAATTTAAAAGATGCCTTCAACATAAATACAATGAAATATGTGCATCAAATTTTACCAATCTAAATATCTTTTTAAAAATAATTACTGTTCTGACTTATTCTTTCCGAACAAACAGACTTCCTCTATTTCGGTTTCACTTAAAATTTTATTGAAATCTACAAATTTGGTAGCTCTATAAAAATTGCAAGAAAATTTTTGTATATTCCAAATGGTTTTTGAGTTATCTATGTCGAATGTAGACATACATTTTCTGTGGTTTGTAATATTTTCACTATAATTCGTTTACCGGAAAGTAAAAATGACATTCCAGCATGAGGAAGGCAGTTGGGTACTTGCATATTAGACCGACGACGCCAATTGTCGCCAACGGTTTAGTAACTCATTGGCGACGGATTCAAATTTTGCAATAAACCGTCACCGCCAACGAAACCAACAAAATGGTGAATGAGGTTAAGGTTTGAATAATTTTTTTTAAATAATGGCGTTTTTTTTGCCATTATTGGTGATTTAGCAACTCGTTGGCGACGCCTTCAAATCTGGAGATAAAGATAGACGGTTTAATACGTAAGTACCAGCAGTTGCATAACAAGAATAGCATGTGCACGAAGCACAAACTTAAAAAAACCAGTTAATAAATATATGCGGCTCTTGGGCCTTTGCAGCTTTTTTCAGTTTCTCCATGGTATTTTATTTTTGAAAAAAAAAGTGATAAAATGTAGCGAACCTTGATTGGTAGAATGCACCAATGTTTTGTCTGTAATCACTACACCCATTGTCACACAGTCGCCTAAATCGATTAGTAATTAAATAAAGCCGAATTTCATTCATTTATATTTTGATCACTAAAGCACTATATTTGAAATGAAATGTATTTCCGTTTTCTTATATTATTTCCTTCCATTACATTCTGATAGTCAGTAATTAATATTTTTATAGACTTCATTTATTTCGATGTTATAAAAAGCCAGAAACAAATATTCGAACCCAACGAAAAATATGCCTGTCAGAAAATTACCAACTTTTTAAAATTTGACCTTAAAATGCCAATACGGTAGCCCCTAATCTCAATTCAGGAGTTAACTAATTCTCGCCAAAAGATGCCGTGAGACCTGCGCCACCTATTCTGTAGAAGCGAGCCTTCATCATACCCGATAAAATAGTGGATGATGCGTTATTAAGTTCTTTGAAATGGATATCACGTATTTTTTGGGAGTACCTCTCAGGAAGCGGGATTTCACTTCCCTCATAAATCGGCACTCTCTTCATATCTAACAATATAAAGTCTTCGAAATATAACCATTCCCAACGTGACCGAAATGCTAAAGCGCTCAAAGCTTTGATAAAGCATTTTTTCAGCTCGTTTTTATAGAAAATTAAGTAGATATTTATTATTTAATTTGACATAATACTTCACATTTTATTCACCTGTGAAACTCTGGTGTAGGTAGACTTTTATCTCATGATAATTATTTACCAATCATTTTTTTATTGAGCATTATTTAGAATGAGAAAAACTCTTTAAAAAAAGACTAAAATCTTGATTATGCAGCGAATACTGAAGGACTGATGGCGCTGAAGCAGTAAGTAATTCACAAAATAGCTAAAAAATTTCATAACAAGGTTCAAATCAATAAGAAAAGGAATAAATCAAGTCGCTATCAAATTAATAAAAAAGATCAGATAAATATGAAAATGTTTAAATCACCGACTTTCTGGCACAGAGGTAGCGCGTCTTCCTCGATCATGGTTGTTTTTCTGTGTGCTATCTGTGAGATGTATGACAATGCCCCCCCATGTAAAAAGGGGCTGTGCAAACGACTGTGATGAGCGTGTAGCTGAAGTCGTATTTTTGGCCCTAAATTTCGTTACTTGAAACAAGAGACGAATATATTCGGCTTAAAATCTGCTGATGTATCAGAAAGGCATGTCCATGGCAAGTGCCACAAGTAATAACAACAAGGTTCAAATCAATTCACTTGAATCAATTAAAAAGGTTCCAATAATTACGAATGAGGTTTTGTATATTTTTTACTTGAGGTAATGTATACGACTATTTTTACAACTAATAAAATAAGATTGTTTCTTAAGAATTTTTATTTACAGTAATATATATAATTATATGTATTAGTTGTGAGTTTTTTTCTATTGGCACTATACAGGACAATTTAGATCTACAGCTACCGAATTTGTTTTGGTGGAAATATACACTATATATACTGCACGATTTTTTCGAAAATTTATTTAGAACTAGAACTAATTAAAAACAGAGTGAACTTTTGGTGTTGTCGCATGATAATTCTCAAAATTATTAAAGAACTAGCTCTTACCCGCGACTTCGTAAGCGTGGAAATTTTGATGTGTATATGTGAGAACTGACAGTCTAAAATGTTATCGAAACCGTATGCATGCACAAATTTTCAACGTCAATTGGAGCAACGCAAAGACGTGAATTTTAAGCCCCAGTTGGGGTAACGCAATGCAGATTAGAAAATTTCAGTTTCAATTCATCTGTTTTATTTTCATTCCAGAACACTTCTGAAGGAATCAAAAGATCGATTAGTTAACAATGTTTAATTTTAAATTTATCATACACTACAAAAATAAACGGAATCGTTTGAAATAACCGTTACGTCTGATATCATTAGCGTGGGGGAGGAAATGTTTTGTTATTAAAACCATAAGGGTACTTTTCCGTTTGTCGGGCGCAAACGAACAATCGCCAAAGAAATTTGAGAAAATTTGGAGGAATTCTAAATTATTTGCTAATGGAAACATACCACTTTAAGCTTATATAAAAAATATATATAGCTAACACAAATACAATTTAATTACAAAAACACACAGTGAAACAGTTTTAATATATAGTCATTTTCGCCAAAAAATAGTTTGCCACCAAATGTTAGCGAAATGGCATTTCCAATCACAAGGTTTCGATGCCCGTTGCAGCCAATTAACGTAAAATAGAAAAAAATATCGATAAATGCAGTAATATGGAATGCACTAAAAATTTAATCGAAAATGATGAAAATAGGCAAAAGAAATAAGTACAGCAAGAAAAAAATCAAGACAAATGAATAGGAAATAACGAATTATATTAACACAAGGACAGCATAAGAAAAAATTTAATAAACATTCCTTTAGATTAGTAAGCGAATATTAAAAGAACACCGGAAATAGAAAAATAAAAACAAATGATTCAAAAAGCTCAGGCAAATGTTTTCAGATTTTTTTATTTTTGGGCGGAAAAGTTAGTTTTTAATTAATAAAAAATTAACCACTCAATTAACCGGAATAAAAAATTAGCCTATGTTCTTCTGTAGACTATAATCTATCTATGTGCCAAATTTCATCCAATTTCCTTCAGCCGTTCTGGCGTGATTGAACTCCATCATCCATCCATCCATCCAAACTTTCACATTTATAATAGTAGTATAGAAAAAAGTGAATTTTATAATGCCATAAAATTCAAATACTTATTTTTAATATCAATAAAATAATCATGGATAATTTTGCTTGAAATGTTTTTGAAAATTATTTTTATTTACATTTGAGTATTGTCGTTTTCCTCTTTACAACGGAAGGAGGTTTGAAGTAGCTTTTGAGGGTACGGACCCTTAAGCAGACGAGAGCAGAAGTCTAACTTCTAGCTCACACACGTCACAAACTCTTTTTTAACAGGCGGACAGCATTCATGCATTTATCTATGGTTTTCTATTTAGATTTGGAACAGAGAAAGATCACCTCTGACCCAGTACCCCCAGGGGTATTATGCTAGACAAGGAGAACTTTGTGACCATGATAGATTTAACGAGAACCAGCCACACACATTCGGAGACTCTTCTGCCGGCTAGGTTTGAACTCGCAATCCAAGGAATACGAGTTAATTCTCTACCAACCAGGCTATCATTGCCAGAGTAATAGATTAAATTATTTTTTTTACAGTTTCAAATCCTTTTCAGTATTTCATCAAATATTTTATTGTATGATTTTCTATCATTGCTGAAAGTTACGAGAAAATGGAGTCTATCTACTATCTGTATCGTTACAGATACAGATAGTAGATAGACTACTATCTGTATCTGTAACTATATACAGTTAAGTAAGGAAGTGAGATACAGTTAAATAAGGAAGTGAAGTTATAGTAACGTGAAATACAGAAAATGGATGAATGGCTTTATGACAATGAACCTCTCTCCATTAGGATAATTCATATACCAAATAAATAGAACAAGTGTTAATCTACTATGGTTTTCATTTCTGTCGTAATTTGATTACTAAAAATATTTACTTGAGGGTACCAAAATATGAAGTACTAATTTTAATTAAACAAAAATACAACTAAAATTATTAAAGGGGTATCTGGAAGTGGATTATGATTAGTATAAGAAATAGAAAACTTCTATTTTACAAATTTCTTATTTCTTTTTTTAAGAAAAAAAAATTAGGTATTTTTCCTAGTTGTATGTTCATGTGAGTAATCAAACATCTATTTTGTTACTGAAATCATTATAGATTTGATATTAGCTGATAATCCATAAAGTGAATACCCATTCGTGACTATAATATACTGTACTACGAAAAAATATTTATTCAAAAGAAGGTTGAAACTTAATGACTTAGAAAATACGCTCAATTCTGTTAGATTTAAATTGTTGAAAAGAATTGTATAAACTTAATAATAAAAATATAAAATAAAATAATGCTGTAAAATAATTTGTGGCAGAGTGTAAAAAATCGCATTTCATGAGATGCAATTTAATGATTTCAGTCACTTAAATATCGTCTAAGAGAGGACAATTAAAAGATTAAACAATTATCATTTTGTTTTTCAATGTTATTGCTGTAGGTGAAATCTCAAATAATTATAAGTTACAGAAATACTAATTTTATCAATATATACAACTTTATTATAAATATGAAAAAACGAATGTCTATTTTCTCTTTCTTGTAATTCATAAGATAAGACAATAAAGGTTAGTTTTAGCCTCTTGCTTTTATATTTTATATTCCATTCTAACCGAGCAAACACATATAACTAATATAAAACTAATACGCTGGGAAGAGAATTTTCTTAGATTTGGATTTTATATATCTTGCCACGAAAATAAAAACACACACCATAAGATTTAAAATGAAAAAGAAAAGAAAAAGCAACTGAAAACAGTAATTTTTAAATACGATGTTCAAGAAATAAGACTAAAACTGATATTAATTGTGGCACTGTGAAAACTAATATTACTTAAACTTTTTAGTTTAATCATGAATATTAAAAATATTAAAATATCCTCAATGATTGTCTAATTGCTCAATTTTCTACCGTAATGGCAACATCGGTCTGAGAATGAGGATACAAATAAAAATAATTAAAAACAATTTCTTAATACATAGGCACTCTACCTCTTTCTTCATAAACTATAATATTACGCAATGTTTACAATTCAAGTTAATGCAAAATTCGTGTCTTTTTTTGCTTTAGAGATAGAATTATCTGAATTTCATGATAAATCATTATTTTTAAAATCGGACAGTTACTGCATCGAAAGTGGCAGCAATGGCCAGAAATCGTAGATGGAAATCACCTCAATACACGACATAATATTGTTGCTTCATCATTTAGTGTTGACGAAATACTTCAAAATGAAACTTCACTAATTATTAAAATGCTGAAACACAACAGATTCTTTTAATCCGTAAAACTGATATGGAAACGCAGAATGAAGATAAAATAATGAATGCAATTTTAAACAAAAAGAATTTTTGATAAATTCGGAAGCGTTCGATTCCCTTTCCTTTTATTTTATATCGCGTTTTCTTCAGAAAATCTTGAATTGAATTGTTCATATCGAATCTCGTATACGATCGATATTATGAGACTTCGTGTTGAATGACTCTATTAAACGAAGTCTACATCAGATGACGTTATCAAAAATTAATTAATCGTTAATTTCTCAATATTAAATTAATCGTTTGGTTTCTTACTTTCAATTAAATAATCTCACTCCAAAAGAAATCGCGAGGATTACGTTCAGTGTTTTTGAATTTATTTTTGTTTAATTACCGTAATTTAATACTGTTTATTTTCTTGTAATATTCTATTTATGTTAATCCTCTAACGATATTTTTGTAAACATAAAAGCACTTTTAAGATTTTAAGGCAATCCTATGAACTGTGATGTTTCTCAAAGAATTTGTAAATATTAGAATATAATTTTAAGCGAAACTCTATTGTATTCATTTGATTTATCACATAGACAGCAACTTCTAGAACATTCCAGTGATAGCTAAATTATGATCGAATTATTTGATACTACTTATCTGTTACTTTCAACTATTGAGACGCAGCATAATGGGCGCTGTCAATCATGTCACTTTGCTCTCCAGAGAATGCTGTGTTGAATGTTTGTAATTTCCTGTGACTGAATGCCATGGTGCAAATCGATGATAATCTAAGCATGATATCTGTTAAGTCGAGTTGGAATGCATTGCATCACGGCTAGGTATTTCATATCCGGAGTCTGCATTTAGGTCCAAAGATGGGAAAATCAATAATGCTAGAAGCTATCTAATGTTTCACAAATCACGAATAATGTGCCAAACATAGAGGATGGATATTATAGCCACTACCTCCCTCTCTAGGCAATTAGAACTATGCCATCTAGGAAATTAAATGGGGAAAAAACTCTTCGTGTTAACGCAATGAAATTCGGTTGTAATATGCCCGATTACAAAGATATCGCTGTTCAAAGTTTGAGAATCGTTGGTTTAAAAAAAGATTTCAAATATCTTTAAGAAGCAGAAGATACTTTTCTCAAATTCTATACAAGAATAATGGCATTGGTGACAGTTAATATTTACATTTACAATCAAATTTTCTAAATCTAAAAAGTGTTATACAACCTGCTTAAAAGTGAGTCATTTACATTAATTCTAATTTTTTCTCCTTAAAAAAAATTAATACAAAGGTGTGAGAATCCATAACGAATGGGCGTAGAGGTAGCGTTTCTCGTTCCAAATGCTCAGGTCCCAGATTCGATCCTCGGGCTCGGCTACGTCGACTCGGCCTTTCATCCCTTCAGTGAGTCGATAAATTGAGAACAAAGCATGCTGAGGAACTAAACACTGGGGGTTCACTGCCCACCTAATCAGGACATATGATTTGTATCACAAGGGCTGTAGTATCATTAACGTTTAGTTCATTAGAATCTATGCATCGTCATTTTTTATTATTTGAGACTGAGTCTTCTTGGTATATATTGTGCAAAACTAATAATAAATATTAAAAATATTTCAAATCAAAATGAAAAGAAATAATGTAATGATATTTATATATTAATCCTCAGTGTACTATATAAGTATTTAAAAATGTGCAGACATGAAATTTTTTTTCTGGATTGTCAAAAATGTGTTACATTTTAAAATTAAATCCAAAACCCGTTTATTGGCATAGCATTGTACGATTAGTCTTAAAATTCAATTCTTAGTGTCAATTTACTTTCTAAAAAGAAAAAAAAGGTTTCCAGAATTTTTCACATAGATTACATTGTAACTTGGAAAAAAGCAAACATGACAATTTTAGAGAAGTTTAGAGATATCGATTTTGTTTTCTGATTAGCATTTTTAGCATGATTCAAATTTCAGATGTTAACTGTAACCATTTGCAGTAATATTAGATTTTAAGGCTTCCATAGCTTTTATGGCTTACAAAGGCTTCCAGAGTATTCCAATAATAGATCTTGTCATCGAATTAATTGCTATTAATTATTTGTTATTTTTAACTGCCGCAACATAAAGACGCTAGGAATCTTGATGTATACTGTAGTTACTTAAGTTGATAAAGTTAAAAGGCTTGTTGCATATATCCACATGTCTGGCTTAGAAATAGGGGTTTTACTAAATGGCAAGTTATCATTATTGATATCTTATGGAATAAATTAGTAGTAAGTAGAACATTTGTTGAAACATTTACCCAAGAAATATTTCTACTACCATGACAAATTCTTTTGCGAATTCATACTGCTTTAATTTCAATGATAGGACAAACATATGAAAATTCCTAGGCCGTTTTTGTCTTCCAGATTTAAACAATTTTTGCTAGAAAAAAAATGCTGAATGTTCAAAGGAAGTTATTTGAAATCATGATACAATTTTTATTGAAGAAATGTTGACATTGGTGATGGAGTGAAGTTAAATATTTCAAATTTAAAAAGGCTGCTAAAAAGTATAAAGCACAACTGGGAATATAAAGGTGCAGCACACTTCCGATAATCCGGTTTGCAACTATCTGCTTTCCGTACTTTTTGGCTTTTTATAGTAATTAAATGAGTAACTCAAGGCGTTGCATTGGCTGCACTTCCAAGGTATTGGGTCCAAAAAGTAGATCTATCATGCTACATTTTTGCACATGAACTGTTGTTCTTATTCTAATTCAGTTCTCAACAATTTTACATTATAGAACTTTTAAAAATATGTATACCGTTATGAAGACTTTTGAGGAAAATTTTTGGAACAAACTAAACTTGCTAGTTTCGCTTATTTTAAACAAAAGTAGATTTATCTACAAAAACAGTTATGTGCCGGTCCATGTTGATTCTCGAAATGGGAATTACAGAGATAAACTTATAAATGGAGAATTCAGATTTCTCCCGCTCAGCGCTTCTAGATAAGCCAGCGTTCCTGTTCTGTTCCGCGAGCAAAAAGAAAACCGACGCGTTTATTACGGGGTCGACCAACTGCATTTCAACCAACGGACCAAATTATATTTACCATCGCCCCACGCGGTAATTAGTCTGCGGCCGAAAGGCAATCTCTCGACGGAAATCAGCAGCTACGTGACTGCTCAACTCCGCTCCGTCACCAATTCCACAATTCCCGGTAGAATTCTCGCAACGCCGGAACAGGAAAAGTTGCAGCACAGAGCATGTCCATAACATTGAGGATTTATTTGTTTGAGTTTTCATAACACGGCATGCATCGAATGAATAAAGCGTCTCACTCCAAATAGCATGAAAATCTTGTGTAAAGATTTTTGAATTTGCCATATTTTGCACAATACTACAACATGTAAAGAGATGGAAATACAGTTGATGCCTGGACTGCGGCTTTGATAGGTCATTTTCCATAAATATATAACTCGAACTGAGAAAAGTATAAAATAACATTCGTATTATTGTACATTTTGCAGAATAGGGAAGATAAAGCCAAATAAATGATCAATATGTGGTACAATTAAAGTTAATTTACATTAACCTCTTAACCGGTTTGCCCGTACGCCGTACGTGCATCGATTTATCGAATTTTGATAGTTGTAAACAAAAAATAAATCATTCATAACAATTATAATTCAATAGTTAAATTACTTCAAATTCCTAGATAAGCCAAGTATTCAATGGATTTCCATTTGAATCAAAATAAGAAAATATTCCCAAAATAGAAGGTGTCATCGTATTAGATAGTAAGGAAAATAAAGAAGTTAAAGCGTTAATTGTACCACGTATTGATCATGTAAATTATTCGTTATATTCTAAAGCTATTCATTACTCCGTAAAACAAAATCATTTTTACTTTTTCTTTTAGAACTATAGAAAAAGTATAAATCGTTACAAAATTCGATTTTTTGACGAATATCGGCGTTTTAGACAACCTTTAAATCTAATAAAGCATTTTCGGAAAATGTATGCCCATCCTTTTGTATCTGTCAGTTTGTGACAAAGATAATTCACAATCATTTTGAACTAGATAGATGAAATTTCTTATATGATTTTTATATAAAATGTATAGATTTATATTAAATTTCTAGCAAAATATATTCTGTAGAAGTCTGTCTGTCAGACTGTTCGAATATGAATTAATATAGTCAGCAAAATTAAGAGACATGGATGAATAAAATTAAGTGCACAATTAAAAAGTTATATTATAGATACCTATAAAATTTTAAAACGAATCAAACAAGGTGTTGAACTCCTATCTTTCTGTAGTTTTAGAAGCTAGTAAATGCTATTGCTTATAAACACAATGGCATTGATATATAAAATTGTTATGTTATTTGGTGTTTCCCATTTGTAATTCTATATCAAATTTTAATTTCAATAGATTAGAAGAACAATCTTTAAAATCTAAATTCATTTTTATTACAGAATATGCTAGAAAATTTTGGGAAGACCTCTGAAACTTGATTAAAATCAGACGTCTAAAAATAAATTAATCAATTAAATTACGACAAAAAATTAATATTCCCAATTAGAGTCCAGTTTAAATAGAATATTTTGAGAATATTATGTCGAAATGAGTCATGTTCGTTTCATTTCATATAAATTGAAATTTTAAAAAATGGTTCCCACATTAATCGTTTAATAGTATCAAAGATCAACAATCTTGATGAGCAAGCTGGTCGTCAAAGGCGGCTAGTTTATTTCTAAATTTTGGAGGATTTCTAAATTATTGCGAGTGATAAATTTGTATTATTCATCTCACAACTTTGCCTCATCTCTTAAACTTTGCCCTTTTTTTGTTCAACAGAAATCCAGCAATTACTACACGAATCCGGCCGCCATCCCATTTTCCCGCAAACTAATTGAGACATTTCGAGAATTTCTAAGCAAACAATCAGGGGTCAGCCGAAGCGGCGACGTGACGCAAAAATCTCTCGCGCGACTAATTTCTTTGGATACGATTTTCCGGGCGGAAATAAGTGCCGCACAATCAACAGTTAGGGGACTCAAGGGAGGAACAACTCCACTCCGCACAGAATGGAATCCCCAAATGAAATTGAGGGTCATTTACTCTGATTAGCGCAGCGGAGCGAACATATTTTCAAATGTGCAATTCGTTTGGCCCTCGGGCTAAATGGGGAGAGGGGCTCGCGAGACTACAAACACGAGATGTTTAACTAGAAATGTGAGGGGGCGGGGGGATCTCTGAGAAGATTGCGACGAGTCCTACTACTTTCATTTCCAGTTTCTGTAAACTTGGGAAAATCGAATTAATCGAATAAAAAATAAATCGAATTAAATTGAAAAAAAAAGAAATAATCGTTATCTATTATAAAGTTATCTGAATATATATGGCTTGTTAATTTATTTAAAAGAAAATTTTATAGGTAATATAGTTAATAGCAATTATTTAATATTTTAAGTCTTATAATTGTCAAGCAATTTTTCAAAGAAATATTTTCCGGTTTGTGAGGACGGAGAATTTGAGATGAGATCGCCATCACTCTCCATATCATTTGAAAAGATAACCACATAATCCGTTCAGATGCAATAATATTGTTACTCGATTTCATAAAAATATTTTGTAGAGTTTACTATTTGCATTAAAACTTAATTAAGAATCCTAGAATTTTGTTATCACGTAATGTTTTAAAGAATGCCCTCCAGTTGGGGAGGAATTGGCGGAGATTTTGAAATTAGATTGTTATCACTCCTCTTATCGCTAATCATTTGGCAAAATAACTGCATTATCCGTTCAAATGCAATTATTATGTTACCTGATTTCATAAAAATATTTTGGAGTGTTTTCTATTTGTATTAAAACTTAATTAAGAGTCTTATAGTGTGATTATCATGCAGTTTTTTAAAGAATGTTCTCCAGCTTGTGTGTGTGTGTGTGTGTGTGTGTGTGTGTGTGTGTGTGTGTGTGTGTGTGTGTGTGTGTGTGTGTGTGTGTGTGTGTGGAGAGATTTTGAGATGAGGTTGCCATCACTCTCGTTATTATATAACGAGATAGCTACGCCAGACATTCAAATGTAATTACTCTGTTCCTTGATATCCTACAAATGTTTTAGAATGTTTACTGTTTGTATTAAGGCAAAATTAAAGAAAGAAAACATGTGTGACATTTTATAATTATTTTAAATTCTAATTCAATATTTTTACATAAAGAAAAAAATCTGCGATTCTTTAACATTATTTCGACTAATATTTATCGACTAACAAACTATTATGATTTGGATTAATTAATTTTTAATTCATAAGTTCTTAAATATTAGATATGATAATCCGTATTAAAATTCGTGTTAGAAATATTTATTTAATTGACTAAAAATCACCTTTTATTCATAAATAATTTTACAATCATGATAAAAATAAATATATCAATTCCTCCTTTGTTTTAGCTTACATGCATATCCTCTACATTAGACCATTTTTACATATAAAGAGGATAATTTAGTGTCCAAAAATCATGCAAATCTAGAGACCTACTTTCGCCCGGAAATGCACCCTTAGCAAATAAAAATTTTCCATATAAACTGATTTTCCCCCTTCCAACATTTCATGTATTCATAAAAAATAACAAATCTTTGCAACGCACGTCGAGAAAATATTTCTCCCCTGCATTAAATTGACACCGATTTCCAGATTATTTTGATATTATTCTGGAATGGTAAATCTTGGGAGGGTTATAGAAAAGCTCTCCTATTCTTATAAAAAAAAGATGGACGGAGAATTTCTGCAATCCACTCTAAGCTGTTTGCGCAGACGCGAATGCGTTCTTTATGCTAACGAGAGTTTATAAATAGACACCATAAGTCAACTCCTGATGAAAGCGATAAATCTGGTACCAACACCCTCCCACGAAAAAATAAAAAAATAATCGATAATGTATCATTTATCTTCAAAAAAGTAAATGTCAGGCCGCTGCAGATGCAAAAATAAAATAAAACACATTCGATCGGCATTCGATTTATGCAGCATGCGCGCGTGTGGAAGGTTTTATCGTCTGTGCGTTGGCGATATGATGCCAAATGGCAGGAACTGAATAAAAGGCCATGTAAATTACGGAAATGAATATTCATTTTACTTTTCGGACATTCTTTTATTGAGGAAAGATAAATGTTTCATTAAGGCGAGAGGGAAATTTAATCAAAAACTACGGGAAAACTTGTGCCCTCCGTAATCAAGTCCCCTTATTCAATACAGAAAACAATTAAATCTGTGACGTCAGGAGGAAGATAGAAAAGATTCGTGTTTCAAAAGGCGCAGTAGCAGCAATCCTGCCATCTCCAGAGATTTATTCAATTTTTTTAGTAGCTTTACCCAGTGTTGTAGGAATGGTGATTCCAATTAAACGTTGCGCTTTTTGCTTCATTTCAGCGAAGTAATTTCGGAAATTACTTCGTTGTGATATAGCAGAACTTTATTACTATTTCTGTTTAGTTAAATGGGAAATCTAAGAAATTCTTCGAAGAAATGAATAATGATGGAACTTTAATTACAAACTAACGGTTAGTTCGGGTTTGAAGTTTTTTTGAAGCAAACTATGAGATATTAAACTTCATTTTCTATACAAAATCTAATTTTTCTTGCTGTATCTTTTAAGATTTTATTAATTAGTTCTTTCAGAGTAAGAATATCTTCGAATTTATTGAATTGTATGAGCTATGAAAAATACGCTTAATATTTAAATATAATTGAAAAATGTTAAAATAATGAATTGTTGTTTCTAATAGCATTTGCCCTGGACAAGTTCGCTGACCCAGTCAGCGATTTTAAGCCGATTGTTCGCCTTTTGCTTTTTAATTGTGCCAAAAAGGCTCAAGAGTACATCTTAGCTACTCATGCATTGCATTCGCTTGGACAGTCCCTTTTTACGGGGGGGGGCACATTCATACACCTTACATATATCACACGGTTGAAATACGATGCTCTAGCCGGGACTCGAATCCGGTACGCCCAGATCTCGAGGAAGACTCGCAACCTCAGTGTCAGGACGCCGGTCGAAGAATTTTTAGGTGGATTGCGGCTAATGCTAGGCCCGAACTCCCAATCTTATGGTTAGTAGCCGAGTATCATACCGATCGAGGAAAAGGGACCCTTCAGCTTGAAGTATATTAATGGGCTTATATTGCAATCACCACAAATTGTAGTGTAAGCGTGTCTGGTGCACGCTAAATCCGTCAGGTGTAAGTGTCGTCCCGTTGATAGTATGTAGAAGTTTGGAAAATAGAGTCAGCTGAAATGTCGCCCTCGTCATCTTACCAAGATTTAAACAATGAGATATGCCTCAAAACAGACCAAATGTTGTTTTAAAACGAGATATTAAAATAACTAAACTTTTCAACAATTGTATTTATGCTCATCGAATCTTCAATTTAATAGAGAACGAACAGGATTATCTAATAAAAATATATTCTCATTCAAATTTTGTCTGGGAATTGAACGAGAAGTGCAAGAAAAAGAAAAGATCTAAAACTTAAAAAATTGCAGAACAGAGGAAGAACGTGTAGAATGAACAGATGGAGAGCAACCATATTCGAACCTGGACTCGAACACTGGACGCTTAGATCACACGCTACCAATGTGGTAGGATGTCAACTAATTAATAAGTGAATTTTTCAATTGAATAGACGTCAAGTGTATGTAAATAAATCACAAAATTTATATGGAACTACACATAAGTGAAATTCAAATATATACTCTTTTTTTATTATACGTAGTATCGAGAAAGTACAGTAGTGATCAAAAAATTTGGATTCGAGATTTCAATAAATTTCGATAATCATGTTTTCGATAAATCATGTTTTTTCGATGAATCTCCATGATGTGAAAAAACACATTTTTGGAAACTTCTCATCTGTTTGTTTACAGTTTACGGTTTTTTATGCCAATTTTGCATAAAATTGGAATAAAAAATTATTCTTATCAACTTTTATCAAATTTTGAGTATAATCTATTCAGGGAAAGTCCATCTGTCAAGGTAAGTATAATTACAAAAAGAAGAGAGCTAGGTAGGTAAAATTCGGTATACAAATTTTGTGAATTAACAGTGAAATTTACAATCAAGAGTTGACTATATGTAGAATTGTGATTTCAGAAATGTGTATAAGTGATCATTAAAAAGTGCAATGGTATAAGTATATCACATTTGGTATAGAAATTTGTGGATAAAAGTGCTGTTTTTGTGTCCGGCCTGTTATTTCAAAATTTGAGAATAATATTTAATAATGATTTTTGGTGAAAAGAAATCAAATAGTTACAAATATATATATATATATTTATTTATTTATAGTACAGTTTTCAAGAAATTAAATTAAGTTGCTAAACCATATACGAAAATTGTTCGTTTAATTCACTGTATTATACATGAATTAGATTGCCTATTCACCAAATATACCTATGCTGTTTTAAGTTTTTCTTTTGGGTTAAAATTTAGTCTACTACTAATATTAAATCTGCGAAAATCTCCTTCATTGAAGTAGGCTTTGAATTAGTTTAGAAAAAGGATGTCGAAAAAATTAAAAGGTGTTAAATCATGTCTACAATTTGGGATTCATTGAATAGGTTTATAAAATCGTTTCCTGCTTCAAATAATAATATTTATTTGTTATTTAAAACCAAATATTTTATAGAGGAAAACGGGATTATTACGAAAAATTTTGGCTACCATAAAACTAAAATGCGTTTATATCCGAAAAGAAAAGCTATCTCGTATAAAAGAAAGCGAGGACCGTTTTGTACTTTTTCTTTCGGATATTACAGAAAAATGTGTGACAATTTTCCACCCTTCGTCCCATAAAGCCGCTTTCTACCAGCGTTTTGTCCTCCAACACCATTTCCGTAATACGATTCAGATTTTGAAAGGTCTCGGTTTTGTTTTATCGAATTTTCCCTTCTCCTCTTCAAACCTATTGGGTGAGTATTTGATTTTCTATCATCGTACGCGTTTTCTTTGCAAGTATATATATATTTCTAAAGTATATATGTATATAAATGTATACACTTAGAAATATTTGTGTCAGAGAAAACGACCGGTATTTGTCGTTGTACGATCATTTTTATCTTCTGGCTTTAAAAAATGCAGAGTAGGCCTTTACCTACGTTTTTTTTTTTCAACTGCTGTATCTAAAGATATCGAATAAAGGATTTAGCATTTATTTGAGACTAATATTTTACAAAATAGAGTAAAAAACATAATCAATACATTAAAAAATATCACGAAATATTTAATGCCCCCTTATGTCTATATTGTTGTTGCTGTTGATATTAATGGCATTTGCCATGGACAAGCTTCGCCAAGGCATTAGCGAGTTTTAAGCCAAAAGGAGCATCTCTTGTTTTTGAAGTAGAGCCGACTAAGAATATGATTTAGCAACTCTTTCATTAGTCGTTTGCACTGCCCCTTTGCACATTCACACGCCTCACAGATAGAACACAGAATAACAACCATGCCCGATCCGGGTCTTGAACTCGGGACACCTAACTTTCGGGGAAGGCGCTCTACCCCCTATGCCAAGACGCCGGAATGTTTATATTATTATGCTTGTAATACTTCTTCTCTGTGCAGTTAGAGTATTCGTAACGAAGATATATTTTCCAAAATAGTAATGGACGCTGAATAGATGCCGCGTCAATGTCCAATGTATCAAATTTACGTTCCAATTAGTTAAGACAAATAAATTTAAAACTTTGTCAGATTCGATTTTTGATGCTATTAAACGAATACCTGGACTTATCACTACTTCTCCGACCAACAACCCCGCCACCACTGAACGTAACACTATCTATAGAATTTGTTGTGATCGACTGTGTTGTTTAGCAATGTACATCCTTATATGGAACGAATTAATCAAACTGATATTCTCTTCGAGGTAATTGGCCCCACAGTTGTCAAATGCTTACCAACTCCTCCTCTACAAACTTCCAAACAGTTGAAGGATTGATCATTGTAAAATTGGCCAAGGATCGTACCATAAATTCAATAAAAACGCACAATTTAATCTAAAACTTAATATTTGTAACTACTAGATGTCAAAGCACTCTAAATTGTAAAAGATATGTAAGACAACTATGTTTTTCCCTTTCCCAAACTTCGTATTTGTGTGTGGGGGGGTAAGGGTATAACATGTTTATCAAAGAAAATACCTTGATTAGGGAAAATTTTGGGAAGACAATTCTTACTGATTAAATTTTTATATATAAGACTAACTCTGTAAGGTTCCAACAGCACATTTCGATATTAAAATACAATTATATTCTAATTATTAGTAAAATTCTACTTTTAGTATGTCCGGCGGACAAAGGAATATAGAAGCAACAAAATATATACAGTACCTGAATAATCGATCAAGGAACTTGGCATTTTGTCACTTGCTTGCTGATACTATCCGAAAATTGTCTTTCATTTTTATAAAATAAACTACTTGCATTAAATTGTACCTCATGTATTTCGTTGAGTTCCTAATATTAGCTCACATTCTCTCTCTCTCTCTGTATATATATATATATATATATATATATATA
>JAOUZG010040507.1:1511175-1557346 GCA_026289955.1 Argiope argentata
ATATATATATATATATATATATATATATATATATATATATATATATAGGATTTTTATTGTAGGAAATAGCGGAATTTTGAATTAAAGCAACTTAGAGCTCTCTGAAACAGGTGAAGAGCAGTTGATGGTCATCTTCATTTTGAAATTCACTGAAGATTTGCCAATAATGAAAAAGTAACAACATCAAGACATAAGTCAAAGACTCATTATTAGGTGGACCTTGCTTAGGGCCCCTGAATAGAGGGAAATTCAAAGGAAGGTAGATTAAAATACATTATACATAAATATGTAAGGCATATAATTTTCTTTGAATTTCAAAATATTACGACCATATTGTGCGTAAGTTTTAAATTGTTAAAAACATTAATTACTACATTTAATATTATATACTGTCTTTTATTAATTTCATTAAGTAATTAATTTTATAGTATATTTGGATAATAATTATTCATTAACTGATTATGCAATATTCAATATTTATTGTGTTATATATGTTATATTCTTGTCAAATCCCCTAAAGTAATAATTTTAATGTTATACTGCTTTGATAGTTATTATTTATTTATAATATTTCATACGATTAACCTTTTGCCCTTGTAAAAGTAATTCGATGCATAATAATTCTTTTGATACATGGACTTGTTTACTGCTCCTAGGTATAAACTCATACGATTGTTTTACGTTGAGTTCTTATTAAAAACGAATTTATATCTTTTATACCATTTTGTAGTAATTTTTAGCAATTTGCATTTAAAAAAATAAATAAATAAAACGTCAAAATGATGTAATGTCTTGAATAGCAATTGATAGAAGACATTCGAGTGCAAAGGGTTATATATATTTACAGGAAAAAATGCTTAACCAATCAAATTGTGATTAGTTTTCAAGAATTTTATTATGTAGTCCTTTTTTCTTTTGTATATTTAAAGAATAAAATTAAATGAATCTCATGTATACATTTAAAAAAAATTAATTGAAATAAATCAATGACTTTAAATTTAAAAACTGTTCAAATATAAAGCTAATGTAATAACATTTCAAATCATAGGACGGAACAATAAGATGCCTTTATCCTCTTGTAATGATTGTATTTTTAGTAATAAATGGAAATAATGGATATAATTAATAATAAATCGTGCTTCATTTATAAATGGGGAAAAATTATCAAAATGAATAATTTTTTTGCGATGAACTACTTACCTAAAGTCAAGAAAGATGCGAAATTGTTGCATTTTATTCTAAATTGTGACAAATTATCAAGGACGATGGATTCTTTATCGAGAGGCTGTCACTACCAATTCACCTGAATACATTCAAATATAATTGTTTATTTACATTTTCAGATGTGGACGAATTATCTGTACAACACTATTTCGGAAAAGCTCAATGTATCGATCTTTTGATAAAAAAAATAACGAAACCCTTAAAACGTTGCTATCAGAAATAGCATTTATCCTATTAAAACAAATGTACTTAGTGTAGTATTATTCGATAGAGAAAATAATAACAAAAGAGCAAAAAAGTGTTGGACCATTGAGGCGCCGACTGATCATAACAATTTTTCCTATCTCTTGCCGGGCGAGAAGGAATTCAGAACATGCGTAATAAATCTATTAGGTAGTGTTTGGAAATGACTTTGATGATTCGCACGTGCAATGGTCGATTTTGCTTATTTATTCATTGCTTTAGTTTCAGAGTTTTGCATTGACCTCTGTTAAGTACAACTTCAAACTATTAGGGAGTTCCTGCTAGTTTTCGAAATTCTGCTGGAACGACTGCCAGTTGTCTACTTGAGAACGTAATTGTACGGACATATTGTTAACAGAGGCGCGTGAAAGCTGGTGTTTTGTCTAGTCATTTTTACCAATGCGAAGACTCGGTTTTGCATTAGAGTGGAACTAGTGTCAGAAGATATTGTTGGGAAATGCTGTGCCTTTGAATAGCATTATCATAATGATTTGAGCCTACTTTAAAACTGAAGTCAATGGACATATTTTGTAAGAGGTAAGGATAACTATTTACCACTTGACATAAGAATTTGTTTTACTTAGATTGTTAGTTTAATTAGGTGGGCATATATTAACTCCTTTGACATATATTGTTATTTTGATTCTTATAATTATATAACGAGCATTTGAGATGTGAAGCTTTTCTAAGTGATTTTTGCTTTTTTAAATGTTTAATTCTGTTCACTTAGTTGCAGACTTAAAATTCAATAATTCGATGAGCACACCAGACACGTCATTGTATGTGAAGGGGTTAAGTTAATAAAAACTATTATATAATAACATTGCCTGAATTATTGGCGTTGAATGCTGTGATTTTTATAATCTGAATATTGAATTATGAACACGTGCTTTATCGCTTTATTCGTGTATGCAAATAAATATTTATCCCAAATCTCATCCTTTCATTAATAATTGCTTTTGAATTTTCAAATTAGATACGCCTAAAAATCATTGTCTCTCGATATACAAATAATTTTATGATCCAATATCAGTTTAGAACATAAAATATACGCAAAATAAACGAAAAATGTCAATTAAGTTAATGGAAATTATTTAAGAAATTATTGCAAGGGTTTGTAAAATTAAATGTTTACCCAACTATTTATTTATAATTATCTCTTATATAAATATGTGTGTGGGTTTGCTATTAAACTGAATTTTTGTTTGTTTGAAACTTCTATAATTCCACGATCCTTTACAAATTCATTAGAAATTTAACATTTTCCTTTGTTATCATCTCGGATTAAGTGCGCTATTCAAATATTTCTGTGAATTCTAGACGATTAAAAATTTTCTCTGAAGAGAGTGAAATGAATATATAAAGTTTTTCTACCTTAAACTTCAAATAAGTCATTGCAGACAATTTGTTTTTGCTCTATCTTTTTTTTTCAAAAAAAGATTTTCTTAAAATTTAGAAAAAAAAACTACATAGTTTTTATCAATTCTATTTTTTGTCGGAATTTTAAATGCATTTGATTATTTAATCACATATATGCTCACATGTTTTCCTCAATGGTTAAATTGTTTTTTTCGGAAAATTTCCTTTTATTTTTGTTGAGTTATTTTTTAAAGGTGGTAGGTAGATTTAAATTTGGCACATAATACCTTCTCTTGATACATTAAAGCAATAATGTGTCTTGAAATGTCTCTTAATATTATTATAGTACTTTTAATAATTAGATATTTACTATCATATTTTGATACTTATAAGATTTTTATGTTCCTAATTAGCAGATCATTTCTTTTTTTATTGTATTTTAATGTGGGCTTTTTAAATAACATTTTATTTCACTAGTAAATTTGTTTATAATTTCAAAATTCCAACTTTGAATTTTATTATAATTAATTTAAATGTCAAGGCATTTAAATGCTTTGTATTTGATGTTAATATAGATGATATATTACACATCAAGACAAAGTATTTTCAGAAGAAGAAAAAGTATACAGGCTGACAGATATTTTCTTGCGCAATGGGTGTTGGAATCTACCACATTTCATTGAATTTACTCAATGAAAATATATTTGTAGTTAACTACATTTTTTAAAGCTGTAATTTCGGCAATTTTCTATCAATATTGCACGTTAAAAACGTTTAAATCGTATTACTTTTTAAACGCACTTATTAAAATTGTTTTATTTAAATCCTTCATTAATCGAATTCATCCCATATATTCCATATATATGGTTAAAGTCTTGCCGCTACTTCGAATTAGAGATGCTATCTTAATTCTATTTAAAAAATAATAACTACTAATCGGCTGGTCTTGCCGTCCTCGAGGCCTTGAAAAGTTAATAATTCAAATCGCCTGGAATTATTAATGCAATTTTACATAATTAATTAAATCAAAATTTAGTCAAAACGCTTTAGTGTTTTGATTTCAAAGCATTAAGCATGTTTTGGAATAAAAAGATGGATTTCCTTACAGAAACGATTAATGAGTGGAACCCATACTTTCAGTGGATTGCCATTGACATTATTTTCACAGATCACCCAAAAAAAATTTTCAAAATATTTAAGTAAAATTCCAATTACTAAAAAATTCTGAACTATATTTGTTTTATTGTATTTTTTCATAGATCATACATAAAAGACTTAATAGAAACATCACAAGAATGATTTTAATTCCGGCTCTGCTGAATAAATTTCGACTTTATAAAAACCTATTTTGGTACTAGTGTAACCAAGAAATTGACATTGATCATATCCTCTTGCAGAGTTGAATACTGATATAAAATAAACCGGTTAAAATGGTCATTAGCGTGCCCTCGAGTTTGCCGCCAATATGGCAACCCAACAAAACGCTCTTGTAGTAACCCTAATGATGTTTTGTTTACTTCTTCCTACAATGGTTGAGTTGTACATGATTTTCAACTTTTTAATAACTTTCCTATAAATAAAATATCCTATTAAATCCATTTTTCCCGCTCCCTTGGCTAGCGAAGCCGTAGGATGTTTTTGAAGTTAAAAAATTCTGCACGGTGCCTTCAACAGAGGCCGGAGGCATCTGTTGAAGGCACCGGGTCTGAAAAAAAAAGAATGCTTATCGGTAAAAAAAAAATCATAATTATATTGCGAAAAGTGGTAACCTTGACTATTCCATAGAAGTGTTTGTTTACTTTGTCCGCCATCTTTATTGGCGACTTGGCATCTTTGGTGCGGCAAGGGGCACACTAAAAGTAACTTTCACCAATTAACCTATTGAATAAACTTAATCATAGTTCCCAACCAATAGTGGTTTTCAAAATAATAATAATAATAAGTGCCATCTGCAGGTGATGTCTTTTAGAATTACTGTTTTTTTTATATTAATTTTGATTTCTTGTCAGAAGGGAATAATTTTGTTAAAGATTACGATGAATACATATCGAAAAATAAGTGAGGAATGGGAGTTGAGATCAATCTAAATAAAGCTGTATCCATATATTTTTATTATTTTAACCACTTAACTGTTTTAATTTCTTTACTTTCTAATAAGATGACATCTTTTATTTTGAGAATATTTTTTTTATTCAAGTGGAAATTCATTATATTCGAAGTAATTTTAATATTGAATTATAATCGTTATAAATGCTTCCTTTCTAGCTTGCAACTATCAGAATTCTATAAATTGATGCAAGAATGGCACTCGCGGGAAACAGTTAAGAGATTAAATTAAATTTTAATCTCTTACAAACGCCCGTATTACATAGTAGCGATTGCAAAATCATAAAGCATTATGAAGTTCCACTTAAAAAATATCTCAAAGCACATCTTCCTTTTCAAACCTCATTATTCTAAAGATATATATTATATTATTTTTGTTGCCATACGAAGTGTACATAAATTTTCTGAAATGAAGATTTTACTTATTTTGTAGAAGTCACATTTCTCCTATTCCAAGCCACATAAAGTAAGTAGCTAAATAAAGAGAAAATTAATATTTAATATCCAATAGATACATACATTTTAATAAAATACATAAATGATGTTTACAAATAATTAATCATTAAGTCAAAGATTAATGTACAACGTTAAATATTCGTGTTAAAGTGCTGCTATCCCACTAAGTGCTGTTTTAAATTTTGAATCATCTATCTTGCTATTCCATTTCCATTTAATGTTTTGTTTTGTTTTCTTTTATTTGTTAGGTTTCGGGCATCTTCTTTACTGAAGGCTAACAAATAATGTTTGTTACTATCGGTTGATTGAAATATTAATGTCTTTCCTCCAATTCTCACTATACAATTCTTGTCATATCTGTAAAACACATGAAACGGCTCTTCATAAGAGGATTTTCTTGACATTGATTCTTAGTCACATATATTTATCAGAGTATTAAATCCCTATGAAAAAAAAGAATTTCTTTAACATTGCTTTTAACCTTTGTACTCAAAAAAGTAATTCGATGCATAATTTTTCACTTACTGCAAGGACTGGTTTATTGCTCAAAAAATACATATTTCATTGTATTAAAGTCGAATTTCCCCGAAAAGTTAATCGATATCTTCTTTCCATTCATAGTTATTTTTAACAATCAGAATTAAAAAATAAAACACCAAAATGATGCATCACCTAAAAGGCAAGGGGGCAACACGGTTACGAAAGCATAATATGTTTTAATTTTCCCATTTTTGTAGTTTAATACTGATGGTATCTGGTTCTAATTTTGTTTTCGAAGGAATCCTTCTGATAACTTCAGAGAATTACCATAAACTGTTTCTGCAATGGAGCAATGATCTGTGTTTCTTTCAATTTTTCCGTGAGTTTTTTTTTTTTTTGATGGTATGAAGATGTTTGTATTTTAATGCTACAAATAATATTTTAACTTCTGAAAAGCTCTCATCTGATTTCTTATATCTTTGATCACAATTTATGGAATCCAGAAATGACAGATCCAATTTGAATAATTGCTTTTGTGATTTTTTTTGTAGTATTCAATGTCTGTATGATTATGATCCAACAAATTAAATGTTCTATACATGTTAAGCAATAATTTTCCTGATTTGGATTGTGCTTCCATGAGGTTCTTCAAACGAGTTAAAATTCGAATATGTATGTCGATTAATTTTACTTTTAGCCCATTCTGTATTGTAGATTTTTTAATATTGATAGTTACTTGTTTCACTGATGAGTTGATGCCTGGTTTGGTTCAAGTCACGTGTTTTATGGAAAACATTCATTTCTAAATATTTGTAGTTTGATCAGTCGAATATTTGGTGTTAGCTCCTCACATAAGCGTTCTTTCATGGAATATTAGATGTTATTTAAAATTTCAAGTTTTGCTTCAAGTTTGTATAACCATAATTTTAGTTCTTCATATAACAATTTGCTAATTTTCAATTTTTCATAATTATTGTTTGAAATAAATTAATTTTTAGACACACAATCTCACAATGAATTTCACCTATTTATGTAATTTATATTTGTCGAAAATTGAGATATATCCTCTATATTGTCGCAATTGTTTAGACGATGCTTTAGTAATTTTTTTAGTTTAAAAACATATATATTTCACTTGTGATCTGTGAATATCCTGAATTCTCGTCCTTCTAGCATATGTTTTAAATTGTTTGATAGAATGATATATATTTAAACATTCTCCATTTATAAGTGTTTTTAACATCATTTAACTTTTTGAAATAAAAAGTATTTCTGTTTCAGAATATCCATTTCAATATTGCTGTAGAACAGATATGATTACAAAAGTGAAGAGTTCGATCATTTTTAATTTTTCTTCGATGTCTTTTCCTGCATCTTTTAAATATTCATTTCAGGGAGCTTGGGGCATTAACTGCATTTTTCTTCCTCGATAATAGTTAACCATTCCTAAAATTTTACGAAATTCGTGAATGGTTTCAGGTAAACATATCATATTATGGCTTGTACTTTTCCTGAAAAATTTTTGAAGCTCTTTTATTGTAATCAAATACATCAAACATTTTAATTTACTCAATCTCATAACCGATATCAATATGTTATTGCATAGACCATACTATTGAATTGTATTAAACGATTCCATATGAATTTCTTATGTGGTTCCTCAGTTTTCGGTGATGTTCTTATTATCTTCTTCAGTCATTAAAATAAAATAAAATAAAATCGCATCTAATGAAAATTTTACTAATAAATCTTCGAAAATTGGAGAGAGCCTTTCTTAAACCAAATTATCGTTAAACTTATATAGTCCAAATGGTGTTATTAAAGCCGGGTTTTTTTATTTAACTTTCGTGTTAGTATTTAGGAATGCATTTCAAGTCAATCAATTTTATAAATTATTTTTTGACTCTAAAAACAAGATGAAAGTCTCCATTTCTGAATTAAGGATAGCAATCTGGTGACCAAATGATGTAACTTAAATATGGTGATTTTTTTATGGGCTTATATCATTTTCAAGCAAAAAGTGGACTTCTAATTAACTGTTTCTAATGTTTTTAAGGTCTAAATATTTCTCTTTTGAATAAATTTGTTTTCTATTAGTAGGTATAAATTTTTCAACTTCGCATTTTTCTCTTGTTTTTATTAACTTCGTAAATCATGTATTATCCCACGAAACTTCCAAAATATTTAAACATTTATTATTTTTGCTCAAAGTTCGCGCATCTGATTCATTGGCTGACAATGTAAATTCATGAATAATGTTCAGTTTGTTTAATCCATTAATCAGTTTTTTCGTTTTTAAAATCACAACAAGTAGTAAAAAAAATTTAAATCAATTCCTCCTTAGGTCAACTAAGAAACTAAGAAAGATTTTATTTTAGTTACTTTTTATTACATAATTACAATTAATAGAAATAATTGATAAAAAAATCAGTGATTTTTCTCAAGAATGGAATTCGCATTTTTCACTTTCACGTGAGAAATACTGAAATCCTCGCATTTTACCGATGGAGCTACAGCTTGTTGATTTCACTTTTCTTTACAAACTGCTAAAACTCTATTTCAAGTATTAAAAGCTAATTAAATTAAATTAATGAATTAATATTTGAAAAACTGTATTAACATTGAGTGTCATCCACTACAAGTTTTAAAAAATGTATTTGCACTTGAGTGAATGAATAAAAAGTATTTTATAGACGATTGGAAATTCACACGAGATATATGTAGGGAGGGTGTGAGCAAATAGCAGGAATTGAAATAAATAAATCCTTTCAAGAAAATGTGCTCCCGAATGATTTTTTAAAATTTTAGTATAATAAAGTTATTTCAAAATACTTTGAAGTCACTGATCAAAAGTTAAAATTATGTGCACAAAATACGAGACCTCAACATCTTGCAATATTAAGTTTAAAATCATCATTAATTTTGTCATTAAAGGAGGTTGGAATTAGATTTACATCCTCACTGCTATCAACTAAAATTTTATCTATTTCTTTTTTTTTATCAGTTCAAGTCTATAACTGATTTCACGGCCATTTAAAAAAAATTTTACATTAGAGCTTCCCGCTTTGATTATGCTGCTTCATGCAAGTTATCATCACTAGCAAAAACCGTTTTTTATAGTCAGAAGCAACATTAGTAATTTAATTTCTTTGAATGAAATTGCAGCAAATGTATTACATTTTCTTGTTATCCCTAGTAAAAATGTGTCTCTGTAATATAAATTTACATAAAAACAATTTTTTTTAAAAAAAATGTACTTTTATGAAAAAGAATTGAAAATAAATTAGTTACTATATCAGGGCTGCCATCGGGTAGAATGCAGAATTTGCAGAACAAACAGAAAAAAAAATCTGAATTTTAAGAAAAAGAATTTGGCATTTCCTTGAATTGTTTTTACATCATTACATTGAAGATGATTTGTAGCAATTAAACATAAGCCTTGTAATATCTGAACGAGATCAACATCCTGTTGAAACCCATACCAATATTTTAGTGAGAAAACCGTATAAAAGGTTTATATTCCTTTTAAAACTTTGATTTCTTATATATAAAAAAAATATTTGCACTTTGAAAGGATTATCCATCGATTTTTTCTAGACTTCAAGATGGAACACATGCACATTTTGGAAAGAAAAGAAAGATCTTTGCAATCCAAAGGCAAGATTACCCAAACGATTCTGAAAGTATATATTTTTTTTATTCCAAACAATATTTACCTAAATGGGAATTTTCTTTTTCCAACAGTTGATCTTTCCCAAAAAGCACTTTAAATCTTTATAGTAAAAAAAACAGTTTTTTCTTCTTTTTCTGTAGGTGTGGGCAAGGCAGATATTCTCACATATTTGCATATATATTCGGGCTCCTAGATAAGATTTTCGTTCCTTTCTCAAAACATACCTTCCTGGATTTATTTCATTTCAACCTTCTCACAATTCTTTGACAGCAAAAGAAAATTTAGCCATCACAGGGTCTTGAAAGTATACACTAGATTGGAATTTTTTGCATTTTATCTAAGGCCGTGTGAATTTCAATATATTTTCCAAAAAAGAATTATATTATACAACTTGAAAATTTTATTGGTAAAGATAAAGTAATACTAATTTAATACATTTAAAATTTAATCGGCAGTTTTCCACTTCAATACTTTTTTACTTTGATAATTTAAAAAAACTATTTCAAAGTATCAATGATCTATTCTAGTGAGATATTGTGTGGAGAATATTATTGTAATTAGATAAAAAATAGGTTATGGATTATGTCTTCTAAGCATTCTCTTGAATAAAAAATATACAAGATAGTCATAGGTTGTGTGTTTAAATAGCAAACTTCTGCTTCTTACTGAAAACTGTTTTGATCTTCTTTTCTGTGGAACATACATAAATGTGAGCTATTTTTTCCTAAAATTATACGGAAACTCGAATACCTTTCTATGTATAAGCTGCAGTCCTTTATTCTTCAGATTCAATCACTTTCTGGAATTTTCTGGTTCGTTTTGAATTGGAGCATCCGGATTATTATCACTCATGTCACAATCTTCCTTCATCAGTAGACTTGGATTCATGGGCTGGTTACATATACTAGATGATATAGTATTAAAACTAAAACTATACCGATCAATCATTCGCTAATGAAGAGAAAATTCGAACCTTATGTAAAATAAGGATAAAATAATTTTGGCACCAACTGATGGAAAATATCATCGCAATTTCTTGGTGTTTTTGTTAGTGCCTGTCATGGACTGGGATATATAAAGTGGTTGAATTAAGTTCTTTGAAATCAACTCATGGAATAATCAGAGAAGGTGACTGGTTTAAAATAATTATGTAATTAATATAAATTAATTAAAAGTCTGTAACCGTTGACCGCCCAACGACGACCAATGTGTTTAATAAACACGAATTGAATTCACTCTATCAGTGATTTTTTAATTTTTATTTGGAAGTTTAACCAAATCTTCCAAAAATATTAGACATTTCAGATAGCGAGATTTTAGTGGGGATGTGTCAAGTGGTTTTTAATATTTACGGGTTCAATTTGAAAGCCAAGATTAAAATAATCCAAACTAATGGTGAAGAGACTTCTTAAAAAAATAAAAGAATTTATTTAGAGTTAAAGGGGAAAATCTACAAGGGGGAGTATTTGCAGGGAAATATATGGATTAAAACATGGATATATTAACACTTTGCACTCCGAAAAATAATTGGATGCAAAATTATTCACCTTATACAAAGATTTGTTTATTGCTATGAAAATTAAATATACATAATTCTTTTAAGTCAAATTTCTTTGAAAAATGAATCTACATTTCTTAACCATTATGCAGGTGTTTTTAACAATTAAATTTGAAAAATAAATAAATAAAACGTCAAAATGAGGCATAAACTTGAATGTCGAGTCAGAGGTGCCATCGGAGTTCAAAGGGTTGAACAAACAGGAAGTTAGATTATTTCCTCTAAGACGTAAGAAATCTTAAAAAAAAGGTATTATGTGGCTAAAAGAACATCTTGCCAAATACTAATGAGAGCGAAACGTCTTCATCGTACGGTGGTTAGTGGGCCTCTGCCTGAATATAAATCGTGTCAGTTTTTCAAAGCTTGATAGGTGGCGTTGTTTTGGAATGCTGTATTAATTCAAACTATTGTCCTCTGGGAAATTATCTAACCTTTTACAATTATAGCTTTGAATTACGTCTACAATCGGATGCTGATAAAAGCAAAAATGAAAGCACAAATGATGGTTTTAACAAAATAGCTTCGTGGGATATTCTATATATAGGAAACGTTATCTTAAGTATCGTTACCAAAGGACTTGATTAGTAGAAACTCTATAGCAGTTAAATTTTAGAGCGAATTAACTTATTTGGTTTAGTAGAGTAAATTCGCAACGGAATTCCAAAATCCTACAGCTTGGTTAGATCGATGCTTTTTGTTTAAGAGAATTTAAGATTGTTTTTAGTACTCAAAATTGACTGAATCTCGATAAGTCGAACTTCGAAGTGCATATCTACCTCTGTTTTAATCGGTGCCTAACGCTTCTTTTAGATAAATGTAAATTTTCGGTGACAATATAAAACTGGAGTCACGAATATGCGCATCATAGTTCAATGTTCTTCAAAACCTATGTTGGAAGAAACTATTTCGAAATAGAAACCATTTCTTTCGGGATTTGGTACTATGAATATTTTTGTCCTATATTGCTCTATACTTTCGCAAAGGGAAAGGCTTCAGATGTGAGGCGATTCAAATCCTTGCCATTCTATACTTCACATCCAGAATTTCCCGTCACTTTGCAAAACTGGGACCACTATTTTTTTCCTTTTACTTTTCCCTCAGGACCTTCCAAAGACTGAGACTGAAATCTGTTTCTCACGCAGGGGCGCTTTCTCTCTCCGATCCAGTGATTCCGAAAGTAAATACTTTCCTTCTTAAAAGTTGAAACCGCGTTTGAAAAAAAGAAAGATCCTTTTGCACACATCACCGCACTTGGAACATTTCAACACCAAGTCAAATAAAAAATATCTCACTTGGAAAGAGATTTGCAGCAGAAAAGAAACAAATTGATTCTTTTATATCCCCGTTTTCCTTTGCAGCGTCTTGCCCTTCACCCACTTTCGGACACCGGCTGTGAAAAAAGAGAGCAACCCCAGTCTTCTCCCGCCTACCCTAGAAGACCGATTCCATAACTTTTAAAATATTTCTTTCAACTCTAACATTGCATTTCAAGCATCAAGTATCGAGATCTGGCTTCAAATCCACCAATAAAGGGCAAGATTTCTCCCTCCTTTCTCCCCTTTTTTCTATATCTTCTTTATTTTTCGTACTTTTTATATCTTTTTTTATCAGGATACCTTCACCTTCCTCTTTTTTTTTCAACACTTTTTTTCCCCTTGTTTCATTCTCTAGCTTTTGTTCGGTCAAGAAAGTCTTTTTTTATGGGGGGGGGAGGTAAGAAATTTGATCCCTGTGTTTTGGACTCTTTCCAGGTTTTTTCGTGTGTGTGTGTCATAATAATTCATTTAGTTTCTCATTTTTGTTCTTATTTTTTTAAAAAAACTTTTTCTGCTTGTTATTATTTATGTTTGGATGTTTTATGCTCACCAAAATGAAACGCAACATTGTGTGGGGAAAGCATTTGTCAAACATCCCTTTCTTGAACCCCCCCTCCATCCTTCTTGTTGAGTTATTTATTAAGTACTGTTTTTTTTTTCGGGGAGAAGAGGAGGGGGGAGAAAGACGAAGATGTATATAAAAAGTTTGACTAGAATTACCATGAAAAATATCTTGCTGTGAAATGATTGATGGAGTTGAGGAACACCTTATTTCATAGATGCTTTAACGTCTGCGCTGCTTTTCTTATTTTTACTCAACGTGTTACCTTTTACACACGATACCATATTATCGTGCTATGAGATAATCGTTTCGAGCTAAATAAATTTATCACCCTGTAAATTATAAAATTCTGTTTTGTATCGTAAAGTAATAGAAGCACGAAGCTTTGAAAAGCATTTTATATTAAATTATTTTTGTAGTTAACAGATATCTCTTTCAAAACTTTTTTTTGTCAAAGAATAAATTATTGCTAGTTTTTTCTGAAAAAAAATCTAAGATTTATTTTATAATCAGAGAAGGTTAACTGAGAGTTTTAAAAGTTCTTTTATGAGTTATTTATAAGGAATTTTTTTTCGGGGGGGGAGGTATAGAGTGGAAGTTAGAAGCGGAAGTATTTAATGTGGAATGCTATCTATATAAACAAAAATGAATCGTGAAATGCGTTGCTAAGCGCAAATTTAGTGAACGGTTTGACCAACTGGGCTAATTTTTAAAAAAATATTTTCGTTAAGACACGAGGATAGTTTTTATGGAGAGAAAAAATGAAAAAACTGCGAGGAAAGTAGTTAAAACGACACTTTTCTTACTTTCCCGCCAAAAATTTCATTTCCTTCCCCCACATCAACTGAGTAAGATAGCAGGAAGTAATAAATTATGATTTGTTTAGAAAGAAATACATGTAGTCAGTTGATTTTCCTTTATAGAAAACAGGGAATTTCATTTATAGAAACAGGGAAAAAAATAGTTGCGTTTATGCAGCTGATTATACTGATTAAAAACATTTTTCCAAACGGACGTGAATATCATTTTGTTCATTACTTGATAGTTTTATTTTTTACTGTTTCTATTGATTGTGTTCTGATATAAAGGGGTTTTTTTTGTTGTTGCTCTTAAAGATGAAAAATTCTTTTTTATATATAAATACGGCATGAAGAATTCTTAATGTGTTTATGTTATTTTTGAAACGATTTATGTATGAATGATTTTTTTTAATTTCTTAGTTTTTTTATATGTATGGATATTTAATCTACGCCTGCTCAAAAGTCTGGGCAGGGACGAAAAAAATAACGAAAGGGAAAAAGGGTTTGTAGAAAGAAAAGTAGTGAAGAAAAAAAAGGATAGCAAAAAAAAAAGAAAGAAAGAAAAGAAAAGAAGGGTGTGTGTGTGTGTGTCATCATTATTTCGATGTTTCAATTTACTACAGTTCCTACCAATGCGTTGCTATTGGATCTATGAACTTAGTTTGCCCACATTGTAAGGCATTTAAATACAATAATGAAGCAAATGGATTGTGCTGCACAAATGGCAAAGTGAAATTAGTGCCATTGGTTCCGCCCCAGAGCCATTGTACTCATTGGTTTCAGATACTGGAAAGGATTCCATGCATTTCCTTACAAAAATATAATAACTATTTCCAAATGACTTCCTTTGGAGCAGCAAATATACTTTTAAGGTAACAAGACTTATTTAAATTTTTATCATGTCAGAACATGTTGTTTTTGAGAGGAGGTTTTTGGCGTCAATTCGTAGGCGAAAATAAAAATTTTACTATATGCAAGAGCATCTCGAAAAAATCAGTTTTTAATAACATGTTGTCATTGCATTTTCAAAGGCTCTTATTTTAAAAAAATTAGTTAATGACTACAGCAAATAAAACCTTGAAAACTGTCATTTTGAGCACGTGATTATATGAAATAAAATAAATAGGAAATGTTATATTTTTTGAAAAAAATCAATGCGAGCCACATTCGGCCATTTCGCTAAAATTTGGTGGCTAACTTTTTTTTGTGTGGCGAAAATGACTTTATATGAAAGCTGTGTTATTGTGTGTTTTGTAATTAAATTGTATTTGTCATAGATATGTATTTTTCATATATGCTTATAGTGGTATATTTCCGTTCGAAAATAATTTAGAATTTCGCCAACTTTTCTCAAATTTCTTTGGCGATTGTTCATTTGCGCCCGGCAAAGGGGGAAAAAACCTTAAAGTTCTAAGTAATCCCCTCCCCCCCAACACTAATGCGGTTGGATATAACAACCGGTTATTTCAAACGATTCAGTTTATTTTCGTAGTGTTTGATACATTTAAAATTAATGATTGTTAAGTAATAGATCTTTCGATTCCTTCAGAAGCACTTTTGGATAAAAATAAACCAGAATAATTGAAATTAAAAATGTCTAATCTGCATTTGTTACCCCAATTCATATTTAAAATTCACGTATCCTGTAAACGGTTTGCTATTTTACATTATGATTAGACTATCAGTTCTCAAATATACACTTCAAAATTTCCACGCGTACGAAGTCGCGGGTAAAAGCTAGTAGGAAATATTTATCTAAAATAATTGATAAATTTCGTTGGTAGATTTATTAAATACATGTCGGTTTTATTAAATAATTTCAGTTTGTGCAATTTTATGATTGTTTATTTTAATAAGTCTTTTTATCCAATGAATGCTGATTAATAGAAAAAAAAATCACCTATTGCAAATTTTCAGAAATTGGGAACTAGCGCAGTTGGATATCTTGTTCTGTATTAAATAAGCATAACAGTAAATATAGGAAAGATATTTTTGTCTTAAAAGCAAACAGACAAAGCAAATCGTAATATATTCAAAAGAATATGATTTTGACAATAATTTTTTCTTACGGTACTACTTATATATATTCTAATTCCAAGTCGTAACAAAATTAGTAACATTACACTAAATCAAAATTAGTGGCATATAAAATTTCTTTTTTATTACATACGAATAAATACTGTGGTGTATCATTCTACTCAAAATATTGATTGGATTGCCGAAGAATAATATGTTACTATTATTGCGAAGAATTTCTATGAAAAATGATTTGTAATTTTTTAAAGATTTCAATAAAATTGTTACATGTCTATTAGTACTAAAATTTATCTCTTCTTCGCATAAATTGTCTGACAAAAAATCATGCCAAATTTTAAACAGAATTTCTGAAAATTTATTGCAGTTAACATTTTGTAAATAATTCTGAGAAAACTTGATATTCTGTATTAATTAAATTTTTCTGTGTTTATTCTTAATAAGAACCAATAATTTCTTCAAATATTTCGGTACCACTGGGGCAAAACCTCATATTTGAGAACGAGAAGCTTCTAGTATGGCAGTTGGTTCTCGTTACCTCTGTGGGCACATGGACAGGTGGATGTCTGGCTCCTCCTATTGCTGACTGGACGTAAATGTTGTACAGTGGCCGGTGAGGACCCGCAGGAGAGTTAGGTAAGTGATGGCCACAGTTGCCGTTAGTGTTACTGCCTGGTAATTCAAGTTTTTCCATGTGCCTGCCGGAGGATCGGAGTAATTAGTTAATTGATGTTCAAAGAATTAGAATATTAGAATGGCGGTTTTAAGGGTTGGAATTTCTTCCATTGGTATAAAAATCGGAGTAGATTAAAAAAACTTTAAAAAAAAAGATTATCAAATTTATTAAATTTTGTTTAATGAGTTTAGGGAATAATTTCAAATGTATTTTGTATCAGGCCATTTACGTTCTAACTCATGGTTAGATTTATAAGACGACTGAGAGAATATGTGATTACTATTTGCCGATTTGAGATGATAGCTAACGATGTTCTTGAACTAGATGGTTCTTCACATCTACCGAGGGAGAAAATGATATAAAAAATGTAGTTACATCATAGAATGGATTTTAAAAAGGAAATGACGAAGAAAATTTTTAACTGTGGAGACTAAGAAAAAAGGCACCAGAAACCAAGGGGAGAGGGACCGCTAAATTGACAAAATAAGTCAGAATGAATATGCCACCCCAAGTTTAGGCGAAACAAATAGAGAACAACCAATTAACCACTTAAGAGTTTTATTTTCTTTACTATCTAATAAGATGACACCTTTTATTTTGGGAATATTTTCTTATTTTCATTCAAATGGAAATCCATAGAATACTTGGCTTATCTACGTATTCGAAGTCATTTTATTATTGATTATAATTGTTATGAATGGTTTACTTTTTGTTTACATCTATCAAAATTCGGTAAATCGATGCACGTACTGCATACAGGTAAAACAATTAAGTGGTTAAAATACGAGAATGCTAGACGAATGACAGGAACTAAATAGAAGGAAGTCTGAAATAAGTTGCGTGAAGATCGTAATAAAAGTAATGAAAAACAAGAGAAATCAGGGGGGCGTAATTTTGTGAGTAAAAGAATCCAGAGGGGGAAGAAGCTCGTTGTTTTAGATAGCAAAATAAAAAAAAAGCTTAAAATGAAATCTGCCATGCATATTTCAGTGTATCATGTCAGAACATAATTTCTTGAAATGCCAATGTTAAGTGGCCAATGTCGCGTTAAGTGGCAAGTTAAATTATATTTTCGTTCGTTTTAATCGTTTCATTGAATGAATCACTTTAGTATTGCAAACGATCCAAAAAACTTTGTCTCGAATTCATTGTTTAAAAAAAATAACATATTTCCTATTTATCTCATTTTATATAATCTCGTGCTCAAAATAACATTTTTCTAAGTTTTATTTGTTGTAATCTTATTTGCTGTAATTAAGGGTTTTTTTTAGATCAGAACTTTTGTAAATGCAATGTCAACGTGTTAATAAAAGCTGATTTTTGAGATGCTCGCGCAGAAAATAAAATTTTACTTTTTTCCTATGGAGTTTTGTTGACGCCAAAAGCCCCATCCGAAAAACAGCATCATGTTCTGACATAAATATATATTTTATGGTCTCATTACTTGATATGCGAATCAGCTAGATTTCGCTTGCTTTGGCTTTGTGCATGAGACTAATTTTTGCCCCAATTATCCTCAAACCCTATTCCACTAATTCGATGCAAGTTTCTATCAACAAGACCAACGGCAATTTTAGATTTATGCTTATTCAGTATCAATTTTCAGAATGATTTTGGTTTCTTTCTTATTCATGTAATATAGACCATATAACAAAGCTCACTGCACTGCTTAAAAATTGATACTTTACTTTTAATTTATTAATTTACCTCCCTTTTCTGAAATATAATGGTGCAATTACTTTGTTATGAAGAATGTAAAAAATAAAACAATCAAAGGGGTATACATATATCTGAAGTTAGAATTATTTGAATGTTCGCGTTGTGGGGCTGGCAAGGTTTTATTTCGTTATTTAAATGCGATATGGCCGAGGTTGTTTCTTGCATGTAAAATTGATGTGTTTTAACTCTTTGCCCTCTTAAAGTTAATACTATGCAAAGTTATTCACCTAATACAAGAACTTGTTTATTGTTCCGAAATATATAACATGTAATGGTATTTGAAACTCTAATTTCAAATTCAATTAACTTCCTAAGTTTTATTTTAATTTAGCCCAAAGTAACTTCATTCTAAAATATTCTCTTATTTCCTGATCCCATACCATTTTTTCTGTTTAATAAATCAAATGAAGCATTGTAAAAATACAGCGTCATCGGTTCCAGGTGCCGAGAGATCGATGATGTAAACAATCTTCTAAAGGATTCGTGCGTTTCTCTTCTCAAGGTCAACACGTGTGAGTATTCCTGCCAAAATTCGACGCGTGTCTGATTTATGAGAATCTTATGGTATATAAAACCAGAGTAAAATGAGTTCCCTTTTACGCCTCTTTATGTCTTTGTAACCTTCATCTGTTTTTGTGTCCGCGCTGTGTCTACATAATGCGGGCCTCTCGAAATGAAATAAAACGAAATTAAAAATATAACCTAGCTTCTTCCAGATTTCGGCAACGACTTACTTCTGCTTCAAACACCAAATTAATAGGTGGTTACACATTATATATATAAAATTATTTTAAATTTAAACCCTTCTTTTTTTAAATTTTACATCTTTTTATTATTTTCTGTGTATTTTTAATGACCAAATTTGGAAAAAGAATAATTAAAACGTCAAACTGATGCACCTTCTTGAATGGTATTTCAGCGGCACTATTCGAGTGCAAAGAGTTAAAATTATCATTGGGATTCAATACTTTTCCCTGGAGAAAATTTTGGGAAAAGATGACGTTCTCTTTATCTGACCATTGCTGAATATAGCTAGTATGTTTCAAAATATCTTCCACGGTACTTCAAAATGGATTTGTTATTCAAGTTAAAATTCACTAAACTCAAATAGTTTTAAACTGAGAGAGAGCACTGACTTTTTTTCCCAATCCTCCTCTTGAAGGAATGATTAAAAATCTTTTTCTACTCTAAATCTGGATATTAAAGATGAAGTCTGTATTACTTGAATCCATGCAGCCATTATTACTTTTCACAAAGAGATACCAGTTGAACCTTTTCAACTGGTAACAAGATTTTCGAAAACAGAAATCCGTGTTTTTTTCTTTAACACACTGTGCACACACAAAAGATAAAAGTCTTATTCATACCAAATAGTTTCCATCTCAAATAACAATATTCACCCGATTCTTTCCGATCCGAGCGCAGGAATGCGTGTGGGCGCATATTTCCTCAACAACTATGTCAGGCGTCCTGTTTTGGAAAACGAATCTTCTATTTACGGCACTATTACTATCCTGGAAAGTCAATAAAAATCTCTAAAATAGGTTACGGTGGCGGTTAACCGTCCACAATTTCCCCTATAAAACGAAACGGCTTCCTGGATTTTCTTGTGGGAGATCCGCGCCATGAAAATATGAAACGAGGTTTTTGTAGGTTCAGCAGATCATTTGCACCGGCGCTTTTTAAGACTTTTATTTACTTGTAAGTTGCCCGGGGACGTAAAATTTATTTCCTAAATATATTAAAGTTATGGCGCAGAGTGGAAGAGAGTTAAGGTTAATGCTTGTGGTGTTTTGCTTCGCCTTGTAGATGCAAGGTTCTCTGTCATAATCCGGCAAGAAATGCGGACGTAAAACGCGCCATTATAAACCGAAGAATTTGTGTCCCGCAAGCATTTTAAATGATCGCCTGGTTAGTGTTGGCGTTTCTATTGGATGGCTCTAATTTAATTTAGGATGTTGTGTTCCTTTTAACTAATTTGGGGATTACGAGCTTCCTTCAGATCATGTGAGACTGCAGTTGATAGAGAAAGCTAGAGTAACATGTGTTTGCTCATAAAAAGACATAAATAACTTTGAAGGTTTATTTCTACAGCGAGGAAAAAGGAGAGTAACGGAAAATTCTGCATCAACCATTTTTATTTGCTTACATATTATTATCTCTGTCAAAATAAGTAATTTAGTAAATTAAAATAAAAATACGTTGAGCGTCTTTGTACAAGGTTAAATAATAAAGAGCAAAATCCAAATTTACAAAAACCTTTTTAGGAAATCTTTTATTTTTACCCATTCATTTTGTCTTTATACCCATTCATTTTAGCATTTAAAAATACATATTTATAGCTTAGAAGACATTAGATAGTGTTTAGCCATCTCAGCACTTACAAAACCTCCTCTCTTTTCCGAGCACGAATACAAGAACTTAAGTTATTTTTATTCGCGTTGTAGATTCGCCTCTAACCATACGTGAAAGGTATATATAAGTATATGCACAGTATGATCAAAAGTGTTCAGAGTACAGTTAGATCAAAAGTGTTTAGAGTACAGTATGATACACAGTTTGATCAAAAGTAGTCAGACTACAGTATGATACACAGTTTGATCAAAAGTAGTCAGACTACAGTATGATACACAGTTTGATCAAAAGTATTAAGAGTTTTTGCCGTGTAAAAACACATTTCTGTCACGAGGGTAATTAAGGGATTGTTCAAAAGATTTTGACCCTTATGTTTCATAGAAACCAGAAAATGAATACAGTATGAGGCACAATATGATCAAAAGTATTCAGTGTACAGTATGAACAAAAGTATTCGGTTTAAAAGTATTAAGAATTTTTGCCGTGTAAAAACACATTTCGGTCGCGAGGGTAATTAACAGTAGAGTCAAAAGATTTTGACCCTACTGTTTCATAGGAAGCAGACAATGAGTGGAAACTTTTAAAAATGAATACAATTCATTATGAGACAATATTTATTTTTAAAGATGTTTACTGAAAGTAAAGCTATTTACAAATTCTTAAAACTTTGAATCTGTATTAAAAATAGGACTATGATAGTCATCTAGAAGCTTCTGTATCCTATCACGGAGACTATAAAAATCCTGAAGTCAGAGCTCAAAGTAGTGGCAAAACGAGCTCTCCCTTTGAATTTTCAGCGAATTATTCCTGAAGGCAACACCGTTCTGCTGTCATGTAGGCTGCAGTGGTGTGGTTGTCAGGTTTCGGGTACGGAAAATCGGACGGTTTCAGATTCGAGACCAGTTCCTCAGAAAAATTGTTGTGTAAGGGGGTCTGGTACATGGTATATCAGTCGGGGGTCAAACACTGGGGTGGTATGAAAAGGGGGAGAGGCAGCTCAGGAGTCATCCTAGTCATATGACCACGATTCAAAATTACGAGGCTCGTGTCAAAATGCCTCTAGCGACGCTTTAAAACGCCTCTAGCGACGCTTTAAAACGAGACGTTAATTTTTGGAAGTGCTGTGCTGGGCATGATCCATCTACGTTTGTTGCCTGTGTTTCAAGCAGACTCAAATGTTGCTATTAGTTACTGGGCATTCTGGATTTTTTCATTTCATACCCACCGTTCATAATATTCAGTATATTAATTCAGTATACATAATTCTGTAACATGTTTATTTGTGCTCTACGGAGTCACTTCGAACTTTCGATATTATCACACAGCCATCGAGAACCCATTTATTCCATTATTCGGTATTTTAGAGAAAAAATAGAAATAGTGAAAAGGTTTAAAAGAAATCAGCTATGCATATTTCAATGTATCATGTCAGAACCTCATTTCTTGAACGGCCAAGCAACACGTGCTCATGCAAGTTAAATTATATTTTTATTCATTTTCATTGTGTTATTGAATAGGTCACTTTAGTATTGCAAACGATCTAAAAAAAACTTTGTCTCGTATCGATTGATTCACAAAAAATATCACATTTCCTATTTATTTCATTTCATAGCTCACCTGCTCAAAATGACATTTTTCTGGGTTTTATTTGCTGCAGTCATTAACTTATTTTTTTTAATCGCAGCTTTTAAAATGCAATGACAACGTGTTATTAAAAGCTGATTTTTTGCGATGATCGTGCAAATAATAATTTTTTTTCGCCTATGTATTTTTGTTGACGCCAAAATCCTCATCCCAAAAGCAACATCAGGATCTGACATGGTAATAAAAATGTTAACCATGCGTATAAAAGGAATATTTTTCAGATCATAATATACTTCAAATGCATGACTTTTTAATAACATAAAAAATTTCTTGAATAAAAGAATTTCTCCGTTTTATATAAACGTGAATTTGCAGTATTAAAGGTATTTTCTTTTCAAAACAGTTCAATAAAGTCTCATGCGCCAGATGTTTTGAAAATGAAGTCAACATCTCCATGAAGTGAATATGTAAGTAAGGAAATGCGTACACTTCGCATATGCATATGATCATAAACATATTTCCTGTTGTTGAGAGAGTGAAGTTATTGCTGTATTCATCTGGGGAAATAACAGCTGTTGACTTAAAGATATGCTCCTTTTTTGAAGTGCTGTACATTTTGTTGAAATATTTGTATGGTATATGTTTTACATAGAGTATGGGATGATAGCGTAACTATTGAATTCAAAATACACGCTGCAAATAAAACTGGTTTTTTTTCTCATCATTTATTCTAAACGATATATAACTTTAAAATGGATGAACAATTCGTGTTTGAAATATTTTTCTTCAAAATAAATAAATAACACAGAAATGAGATGCTGACTAAAAAAAATTAAAATTCTGCTCACTTCTTTAAGAAGATAGAATAAGTGTCGCGAGAAGTGAAAAAGTATGAATATTTCAACATTTTATTTTTTAGCTTAACTGTAGACTTATAAACAAAAGGAATATCGATGTTGAAATAATTATGATTTTAGCTTCTTTGTAGACTTGTCCTTTTTATTTTATCGAAATTTCCTTATCAAAGGATATTTTTTTAATTCTGAAGAGTTTTGTTAAAATTTTATAATTAATTTTATATAAAAGTGTTTTTCATTGTTGAGAGTATCATGTTAAATATTTGAAGCTCGTTGGGTTGTTTAAAATTACCTACATTTTGTGATTTATACTATTTTAATATATGCTATTATTAACGCCGTATCAAAAATAATTTAGAATTTTATGTTAGACATTGTGTTGGCATCAAATTTGGTAACAATAACGACAATTTTTACATTCTGACTTTTCAAATACCATGAATTCCTTTAATGAGCAATATATATAATATAATACAGTACCCGAAAGCCATTGGCAGTGGTATAGCGTCCAAGAAGAAAAATTAGCTTTAAATTTAAATCTAGCCTCTACCAGATATGACATGGGCATGTTACGCAATATTAAACAAACATAAAATAGCTAAAATATATAAACAAAAATAGCAATGAAAATTTATAGCACAAATTCACAAATATTTAGACTGTTACAAAGGTAAAAAATATGGTATGCTCGTAGACAAAATACGGGCGATCATTTCGAGGTTGGATTTCCTTCTTTTCGGTACAATAAGTTTTGAATCGCTATTTAAAATCAGACGTAAACAAGCAAATGTCATATGTATGCATATCATAGCTCTTGCTATTTGAGCTTGTGTAGTTTGAGGTTTTCACGCATGCGTGGATAAGTTACAATCACAATTATAAAACTCTCCTTTTACTTTTCATATGATCTAAAATCTTCCCCAATAGATGCTCTACAAAATGGTATAAGTATCTCTTATATCAATTAACTATTTATCGAGTTTTCGTGGCCCCAACAAACAGACGCTTTTAGGAGGCTTCATTTACTATATATAGATATTAATAAAATGTAAAGAAATGTAATTAATCGCAATGAACACGTGAAATAATAATAATTTATTAATAAAAATTCTTAAAATGATATGTAAAACAAATCAATACCCTTTTTTTGAAAAAAAAACTTTAGATATTAGTTTTTATACTCAGTCACCTATATTCCCATATTCAGTAGCTTGAGAGAAAAAAAACTAAATCCATATAATATTATTGTTAAAAATTATAACATTTTAAAGCAAGGTAACTAAATATTAAAATGCATATTCTCGATAATAAAAAAGCCTCCTACTTAGATGACGACTTTAAAAATTATGCATGTACAAAACAATAAAAAATACTGTTTTCACAATAAGCCTAAGTGCCTAAATTTTGGCTTTAAAATAATTTCTAGATCTTCACTTTTCTTTATCATGGCAATTTTTACTGCAAATCCCTAATCACTTTTATTCATCGAAAACTAGAAACTGCATCAAAAAATACCTTAGGATTCGAGAAGAGATTATTTGAATTCTCAATTATTAAATTCAAAAATATGTTTCAGGTAAATTTTCATTTTACTGATTAAATAAAATATCAGGCGATGAGTAAATTCCCTTTCTATATTTTTATAAGGTGTGCGCAGATCTATTTCAGGTCTAGCATTTACATAAGCTTCATATTGGTGATCCATCATTCGAGGTGGCAGCCGGAACTTTTCTTTCAACTCTTTTTCTGTTTAAAAGAAAATAGAAATTATGGGGGGGGGGAGAAGGTCCTGTTCCACTCCCATTCTTGCAGTCTTGTCTCCTTTTCATTCTTGTTTACTCAGTGACATTAATTTCGTGGAATCAGCACAGATGTCCCAACCTTTCTTTCAGCGTATATTTTTGCTGTGTGCATGTCGATTATAAAATAGAAGAAAGTGATGAGGGCAAATTTCCTTTGCACAATAGTGCGGCTGTTTTGAAGATACATACTCACTATCGCGAGAATTCCTTTCTATGAGTATAGGATGTACCATTCAAAAGAACCTACCAAATTTAATTATAAAAGAAATATGGGAAAAATTTTCATGATGTCGTGGAAAGATTATAGATTTCTTGTATTTGCAAAATGTAGTAAGTCTATGCATGTAGGCGTTTAACAATTTATGTAAATGAGATTTAAGATAAATGAGATTTAAAAAGAAGATAGAATTTAAGAACTATTTTTTAATATTAAATTTGTTTAACAAGATAAAATATGGAGTATTTTATTAAAAGATTGTTTATCTGACAACATAATTGAAAATTTAATATTCAACTGATTTTAAAGATGTGCATGAAAATTTCAATTACATTATAGAAATGCTAATAATATTTTTCAAATTTTCCAATATTTTACTTTTTTCCAATTCTAGATTTTCTTCTTGTAAATTGATAAATTTTCAATGGAATATTTGCAAAAGTTAAAATGTATGCACTAATTATATTCAACTAACAAGTGAAATGAGACGATAAAAATATTTTTCAAGTTATGGAATATATTTTAAATATTAGCGTTTGATAAAAGGTTGAAATCAAGCAAATATGAAATGTAAGTAAATATCTTCTTACACTTAGAATTACTCCCAAATCAGCTATAAATATAAATTTTTCATGTAATAATCGCATATTGAATTTTATTCATCGAATTAGCTCAGATTTGGAGTTAACTTATTCATATCAACATAATCAAAAATACTATGTTCAAAAATATTTTTTAACTAATTCAGCAAAAGATAAAATGAAGCATAAAATCTAGAGTCGCATATCATAAAGTTTAAATGTAAGGAACAAAATTCCGCACTGCAATAAAAATGAAAATCAGGTAACTTACTATGGTTTTTGATAGTGCTAATGCAGTTGAAATAAATTCGAAAAATTTCTTATTTAAAATTGTCGGCTAAAGTAATATTTACTAAAGGTTCCTTTCATTTTTTTAAAGATTAAATTAGAATTTCAATAACTCCAAATAAAAGATATTTTAAAATAAAAATCACCATTTCTAGTCAGGATTGAATTAAATTCAGATTCTATTTCTTAGATAAAGCTCTCAAAAAATCCTTTCTGCTACAAAATATATTTCGATAGAAAAAGATAGAAACTAACAAAATTTTAATTTTAGACACCGTTGTAAGTTTTCTTCGCAGAATCTTTTCATTTCTCCATCCATTTATATCAAAATTCCATTACAGATATTACTCAACGGAATAAAGTCGAAGAGGAAAAAAAATTCTATCTGCAATCTAGTATGGTTTATCTGATTTAAATTATCAAATTCGTGTAGGATGTTTCAAATTAGTTTTCATCTCACTGAATAAATAAAATAACGCGAAAAGATTAGGGGACGGAGTGAAATCCTTCCTCCGCTGTCTTTTTTTCACGCATATCTGTTTCAGTCGCAGCATTTACATGAGCTTTCGTATCGGCGATCCATCATCCCGGATGACAGACGGAACTTTTCTTCAAACTCTTTTCTTTCCTCTTTTTCTGCCTCGAAGAGAACAGAAAATATGATTTTTTGTTCCGCTCCCATTCCTGCAATTGTCCTCTTTTTTTATTCCTGCTTTCCCTGTGACATTAATTTCCAAGGATTCAGCACAATTCTCCCATCCTTTCTTTCAGTGTGTGTCCTCACTTTGTGTTTCGCCCTGTGAAAGGTGAGGGAAAAATAATGAGCAGGAGGATGTCCCCTTTGCACAATGGCGCAGTTCCTTTCTGAAGATACCTATTCTGAGCACTGCGAGAATTTATTTTTATTCATGTAGGTTGCACCATTCGAAGGTGGGACCTGTCAAGTTTAATTGATGAAGAATCAACAAAAGAAGTCTTGAATAAGCTTTTGCTGTTTGTTGTGAAAAAACAGAGCCATGCCTCAGAATTTGAAAGAACATTCGAGCAACGTATGTATTTAATAATTATTTGTAAGAAATTCCAACTTCTTTTCACACTTTTTCTTTTAATCCCTGTATGTTTAATTAAGAAAAAAAGAAGAAAAAACGTATTGGTTATTACTTTCGTTTATCTTGGATCAAAGCGATTTTTCCTTTATTTTTACCAAATTCTTTCAATGCTTTCATTCTGAGAGTTTTTAAATAAACTAGTAAAAGTTTCACTTTCCGTATAAGAACTATAAATAATAAATATTTAGTTTATAATTTTGTTATTGGATTTATATATATCATGGATTCTCCTAATTTAAATCAGAGAAAGTTATTGTTGTTTTCAGGAATATTTTATCAAAAAATGAAACACTGCATTCTATTTTAGCACCTTGATTGTCATGATGAATTTCTTACAATATAATTTGTATGAGCTTTTTGATGACCGGTGATCCCCAAGGCTGTCAAGTTAACGTATGTTCATTGTGACTATCTTGCTAATTTGAATCATTGAATAACAAGTTCCTTTTAAATAAATAAGTTTAGATAATGTAACTTATATTTCCATTAGTATTGAGGCAATCTTAAATTTTTCTTTTCACATAAAAAAAACAAATTCTCGTAATCATTTTACATTTAATTGCATTTTGCATTGATCTGCTCTTTGATAATAATTTGAATTAGTCTAATGACTTAATTAAATTTGCATAATTATAGGATAAATTTACAGCATTCAATGAAAAACAATCTCAAAAAAGTGATGTTTTAAATGTTTTAAATAGAAGTGAATATCAAAATTTCTGAACTAAAGATGTGTTGGAGAGAAAATCGAGCATATAATTTGAAATGAAATCTCAATTTAATTTTTAACTTCTTAACTTTTTTATTTCTAAAACTGTGAATATTTTTTTACTAATACATTCAAATTGAATTTTGAAATTTATTCATGCTTACCGCTTGAAATAAAACTACCGCTAAGAGAAACTACATTTTGCTTTGGTTATGTATCTGACGCTTTTAATAAAAGTACGTTGCCTTTAAATGAGACTTTTTAAATAAAACAAAATTTAATTCAGTTGTTAAATTATTTCTAAATTTTATTTCTATAACCTTGTTTTGTTCTCTTAAAAAGTTATGAAATCTCTCTATACTATAAGCACTACCATAAGAGCAACAAAATAAATATTGAGTATCTAAAATACAGTTTAACGATCGATAAAAATAATCCTATATCTATAGTGGATCTTTCAATAAACTAATATATTTCCAACGTATTGAAGGAAAGAATGTTAATTATGGAATTTGAATAATGAATATTAATGTTGAAAAAGAAAACGAGAAAAAATATCAAGAGACTTAAACAGAATTTTAGGAGCTAAAAATATTGAAGAGAAATGTCATCTTGGAAAATGAAACCATGATTCATTATACCCTTGAAAAGACAGTAATATGACTTTCTAAATTTCAAATAAAAACAACCAGCAATAAAGGTGAAATAGGAAACAAATGCTTCAGCAATAAAGATTATGAGATGTTTTTTGACAAGTTTGAACAACACTCTGCAGAATGGTTCATTCATGGTTTTCAAATTAAAATGCCAGATTTGAATGGAATAGAAATTTTTACAGATGGTTCAAAAGATGAAAATAAAGTAGGAGCTGCAATAGCAGTATATTACTATGGAAAAGAAATCAATGCCTTGTGAAATTATCGAACCATGCCACAAGTTTCCAGGCAGAAGGCAAGTGTTAAAGATGGCCGTAGAATATTGTGAAAGGTTGGCGGACGGACAGAATTGCTCGATTTTTTCAGTTTCTCTGTCAGTTCCACAAACTATTCAATAATTTCACAATTGTAATAGGGACATATGGACTATAAAAGAAGACATAAAAAGAGTAAGGCAACAAGTGGATAGAGTTGAGTTAGTGCCCATATTGGGATATATGGTAACGAAAAGACGGATCAATATTCAAAGATGTTCGGCACAGAAAAAGAATGTGGATGTGAATTCTCCCCAAATCAAATGGTGTCTTAAAATGGGAACTGAGAGAAGAAATAAAGCTGCAATGGTTTGACACATGGTATATATCCAAAACGGGAAGACTAACTTACGATTTTATTCGTAATCCAGAAATAAAAATAAGAAGATACCATCCAGTGGTAATCCAAATTATATCAGGATATGGGGGATTCCCTGAATATTTCTAATGATTTAGAAGAATGCAGGAAAATAAATTTGTGAAGGAATTAATACGGTTTACCACTCTTTAAAGGAATGCACAGAAATCTCTGAACATAGAAACATCTGCAAGTTGAAAATAATGACTTGAGCCCAGTACTGATGGTGCCAAGTAATATTAGAACTCTGAAGGATATGATTTCTAAAATTGTCAGTTTTTTGCCAACTGTTTGAAAGTTTGTAGAGGAGGAGGTGGTCAGTTTATGACCATTTTATAATCAGTGATCTTGAAGGGAATATTAATTTGATAGATTCAGTCAATTTAAGGATAGACATTGCTACAGGCCACAGTCGGCCACAACAAATCCTGTCGATACTGCAGAGTTCAGCGGTGTCGGGGTGGTAGGTTGTACAGAAGAAATAATATGAATTTCGTACATCACTCAGTCAATTACCATCAAATGCATAGAGGTTCATGAGGAAATCTGATTTGAAGATTGGTCTGACCAAGTCTCTTTTTCGGATGTGTGAAGTCAAGTGTCTTTGATTCAGTTCAAAATCTCAGGAATCAGTGAATAAACAAAATTAGCAAACAAGCTTGAAAGCCATCACAAATACCGGTAATGGAATTTATGAGAAAATTGACGCGTATTTAGTTACAGCTTCAAATTGTGCTCATTTTCAATATGGAGATCCTGCATCTATGATACCCAAACTGTTGAGAGATTTCTTTTGTCTCTTAATAAGGGATTGTAGAGATAATTTTGATGTTATGCACACATATTAGAGAATTAAGTCAGTTAAATCATTTGGAATAACATCGACTCTACGAAAAAACTTTATTAACAGAAACAAAGTAAACATTAATTTTTAAAAGCAATTTTCGGTTGCCAACTCGGAAAAACATATAAGTAAAAATATTTAGATACATCATAAAAAGTTCGGAAATACAGTGAGTCAGCGAGAATAATCTTTTTTAAAATCACAATATTAAATCTTGCATTTCCGCTGATGCACGTGATACAAAAAAATACTTCAGCGATCAGAATTTAGGCACCACAGGATGAATGTGGGGAAAATTACCAAAAATGTCACTGCATGTGCTGCGTTATCCATCCTCCCACTGGAGCAGATTCGTTTCTCTAAAAGAGTTATATCGTACCGAGAGTATGTTTTGGAGTTTAATGTAATAACTCATCTTATTATATAGATCTGTTATTCCGTAATTAATTTTGTTGTACGTCTTATGCACTATTCTTAAAACGAGTTCGAAACTCATCGGGCAAAAGATTAACCGAGTGTGTGGCGGCTGGAGCTCGATAAATCTGTTCGTGGTCGCAAAGTCCTCCATGTCGAGAGTAATCCCACTGGTGGTACTGGATCAGTGGTGATCGTTTTCTGTTCCAGGTCTAAATTATGATTTGAGAGGAGTGAATGAATATGCATGAATGAAGTCTGCCCCCTAAAAAGGGTTGTGACGTGTGTGTAGCCAAGTCGTACTCTTGGCCCTAGAGGGCGCTACTTGTAAAACAAGAGACGTATATCTCCAGCTTAAAATCTGCTGATATACCAGCGGGACTTGTCCATGGCAAGTATCATAAGTGACAATAACAACTATTCTTTAAAAAAACTAAATTTTTAAACTAAATTTTCTATAGCCTAATATTAGGTTCGGGAAAAGATATCCCTTATTATTTTATAGCCATCAACCGAGAAAATAATTTCTTTCCATTATTTTCCATTTCTTTCCATTATTTTCTTTCCATTCAGAATTTTTGAAGATAATGAAAAAAATCCATTTTTTTCTCAGTAAATGACAGTAAAATAATAATGGATTTCTTTTCCCTAACCTAATATTATAGTTCGACATTTGTTTCCTTGGAAAAGAAAAGATTATAGTTTTTATGTGTAGTTACTTTAATAGTTTTATTCCCTTTTAATAACATTTATCTAGTTTTTAAAATATTGTAATTTAAACTTTATGTTTAAAATGGAAACTCGTTGAACAGAATTTTTAGTTCGGGCCATGCTGTATTTATTACTTGAAAATATGACACTGAAATTTTCAAGAAAATGGTAGTAACAATATTTTATTCTAACTGTCACTTATACCCTTATTTTAAAACTTCTGAACTAGAAAAACTGAAGTATACTTTTCGAAGACTATATTTTATGCCATACGTACATAAAAATTTATTTTGTGAGACTCTCATTTAAATTTCTTCCGAGGAACCCCGCGTGTACTGATATGCTTCGTCTCATGAATAATTCAAGATATGAGTTCAATTTTAAAGAAAGTAAGCGTTTTTACATTGCTTTTCATGAGCAGTCTATGGACGGTAAAATGGCTGCTCAGCGAAATTGACTGACCGCCGCAAGAATGTTGATGCTAGGACAAGAATATTTGAAAATTATGCGGTATGAGACTTATTGCAGATGAATTATTTTAATGCATATCAATAAGCGGAGTCATTAAACGCCTGCCGTGCTTGAGGAAATCTCAGTGCATCTGAAGATAGAAATTTCGCAATCATTCAAAATTTGCATTTCTTTTAGTCTTACCGCCATTTCTGTGGAATAGAGAAATTAACGAAAGTTTTAAAAAGATATCTAAGTGAATTAATATTGACTCTTTATTTAGACAGCAAGAATATTTTAGGAGCATTAATACCATAGAATTTTTTATAAGTTTCTTAAAATTTTTAATTAATTTCCGTACACCATGACAAGGAATACACCTGTTGTGATCTAATTTCTCTGTGGATTTATCGAATGCTTCTTGATCCATTTCTACTAATGCTATTAGTGTGTCATAAGACCGTTGGTACTGACTATTATTAGCTTCATAAGGAATTAAAGAGTATTTTTCAGTCTTTTAGGCTCACATTTATGTAAACGTAACATAACCTTATGCTTATTTCTGAATGTTCGAGACTCATCTCGAATTTAGATGAATATGTTCATTTTAAATATATAAATGTATACACCATTGAAAATTTGCCATCTATATATTGATATTGCACAATATGCCAAAAACTGCCAAATACTAAAGATGTATGTGCTGACACTCTCTCTGACATTTTGACCTTGAGCCACCAAACTCGGTACATATGTACTTCGGTAAGGCTTGATATGTTTCTTGAAATTTTGCTTCGAAATTTCAATCAATTGAAAATTAATTAAAATTTAAAGTTTGTTTTTTCCTATGCCATTTCCCATCCGTTTGAAGCACGAAACTAATTTTTATTTAATTATGAAGTTTTTATTTAATTATGAAGTTTTAATTATGAAGTTTTAAAATGAAGTTTTAAAATTTATTTTGTCAATGATAACAATCAAATATTCATGCAATTTTTTCTAAATTTTTTTAGTTTTTTTTTCTTTATTTCCAGCAGTATATTTCAGTATTACTTGAGGCTCAAACCCTCTTCATTGTTTCGTCCAATATTTAATCTCGAAATTTTCTTCCGCTATCATTGCTAAATAAAAATAATTACATTTAATACTTCTGTACTTTACGTGGCGGAAATACTGCCGAATTTTGGAGATTGATTACTCGTATTAACAATGCCATGATGTCATGAAACTGTTTATCATTCGGAAAGCTCAATTGAATTATTATGAAGATGTATATAAGATAATTTGATATTTTAAAAAGCTTTTCAGACATGAAGCATGATGCATAAGAGAATCCACTTAAATCAAATGCATCAAATGATTCCATCGCTGATGAATAGTATAACAACGATCATTTGCATCTCACAGGTAGTAGCATTTTCTTAATAATTTGTCTTTAAAAGTAAAAAAAAATCAAAACTTTAGATGATAATTGTAGCAATGTTAATAACGCGCTTTTATTTTTCTGGTAAACTGTAGTAAAGTAAAGCATTAAATAATATTGCAATGTTACTCATTTTTAAAAAATAGGAGATAACTTTCTAAGGGAAATTATATAATGTAGTCGTCGAAGATGGCTAGGCTTATAACAGATCCATGATACTGACTCTAGAATTGTACGTATTGAATAATATAAATTCTAAAGAACAAAAATTTTTGGTTATAGATATAGAGATACTTAAATCTATTAATACGTTATAGTGAATGAAATAGGCATGCGCATATGCTGCAATCTATGCTGGATTTTACTCTTCAATTGTTGTCAAAACAAATCAGCTGATGAAATTTCTCTTCAGCGGTGAAGAGCATTTCGTTTGGTAAAGATTGAAGTGATCTTGTAAGGAACAAAAATGCTTGAAAATTATTGGATCATTGTTGTTGATAGCATAAACTATCTTTTATGGCCAATAACCCTTTGTCCAGCACTCTAAATTGAGAAATTCCCATTATATGTTTTGAACCGATACTGGCCAACTCCAAAATCCATTTTATAATATTTCTGAAAGCAATAAAAAGTACATTGTCTGAAGAGTTATAAATCCTAATGGTTTCCCAAGCTAATAGTCTTTATTTAATAGCGTTTTGTAACGTGAAAAAACTCCATCTGTGATCCCAATATGGTATATACCAGCTTAGATTAGATGATGCGTGGAAAGAGTCATTCTTACTTCAATAGTATTTCTTGGGATTTCAATTAATATCGTATTAAAAAAATAATTCTGAAAATGGGCAAACATACCTGAGTAATAATATGTTTACATTTTTTTGACAAACATTTTTGAATAAATTATAACATTTTGTACCCTTTTTATGAAAAATTGTATTAAAAAAAGTTATTACAATACCTGACGTTAGCACGTGTATAGTTCCCACAATTCAACCTATCTGTTGCGCGTGAGTACGCATATAGTAGGAGGTAAGTTCAATACAGAAGCCTTGTTGAATAGAAACTTAAAATTGTTTTAATTAAAGAGTAAAAAAATGAAACTCAAGCTATTTTCATAAAAAGGTATATTTTTTAAGGTTCAAAAAATAAATTTATCGTAATGTCATTTGATGTACAATACTTTTAATTAATCCTTGTGGGGTATAAACAAACAAATTCGATGGTTTTCTAGCCCTCGAACAAGCAACATATAATTGACCGTGCGAAAAGCAGATATTTTCTAATTCTAAGCTACAAATTTTCATTGTTTGACCTTGGGACTTATTAATAGTCATAGCAATTGCCACAGAATTGGAAATTGTAAAATTTTGAATGAGGTAGATGAATCTTTGGGATAAAAACTAAAACCTTACTCATTGCTCGATGAGGAAATGAAGATTTTTTTTGGCGGGAAAGTTAGTTTTTAATTAATACGTAAAATTCTACATTTTGTGGTGGACCGAATTGTGAATCTAAACCATTGACGAACCCACTTAAGCACACATAAAAAATACCATGAAAATCGATCCATCCGTTTAGGACGAGTTCAGTCACATACACAGGCAAATAAGAATTTTATATATAAAGATATGCATTTATGTAACTGTAGAATACTAAGTGGACTGTATATATTACTTTTTCAACAAAGTTTCGACGAGTGCTGGTTTGTTTTCTGAATGATTAAACAAATTTCTATTCCAAAATCTTTAATTACCTGTTCCATACTTTCCATTACAAGACGCTCACCATAGAACGCCCACAACCAAACGAGACACAAACAAGAATGAATACAAAAACAAAAAAAATGATTTACAAGAAGAATGGTGAACTAAGAATGGTATTTACAAGAAGAATGGTGAATGGAAGATATGGTGAACTATCATCTGACATGGCGATAATAACCATAACTTTGTTTGATATTAAACAGTAACGTTTATTCTGTTCTGTTGCAACGACTACTAAATATTTCGTCTTACAAATGTAATTCCTTCTGTGTCTTTAATTGTTTATACAAATGAATTAATGTAAAACATTTAATGTATGTTTCGTCTCTGACCTTGCAACGATTGTACTTCGCTATGGTGTGGCACACAGAAAAATGAGCTGCTTTTATGTCTCTGAATTCCACGAATAGACTCAGTTCAGTGATTGCTAAATGTAAACATCTCCTCCTTTAATTCCCCTACCTGCCCCCTTTCAACGAAATAAACGCATCCTTACGCATGCGTAAAAGTGTAAAAGATTTTCCAGTATGAGAATACACAACGCCTATAGTTTGAGTAATGGCATTTATTTTAATATATTGACTTCGCTTAAAAATAACTTTGGTTTTTTTCCTATTAATACTAAAATATTTATTTCATTACATTGCCGTAGCATGAAAACACATCTTACAAATATATGATAGACTTTTCGTAGATTATCGTATATACTCTTATATTTTTTGTATTGCTTTCATCATTACTTATTTCCTTTTACTACCAAATTCACTTGAAACTCATGAAATTTTAAAATTTTCTTTTAAAATACTCTTTAAAAGTATTCAAAGAGTCAGAATAGACAGTGACTCGAGTCGAACGTCTGAATAGATTATTAGCCCAACCATTTCATCTTATTCACTTGAAATAAATTTAGAGTCTGCATTAATATTAAGTCCGGGAAAAAGAAATTCATTATTATTTTACAGCCATCTACCGAAAAAATAATGGATTTCTTTTTCCATTACTTTCAAAAATTCCATATGGAAAGAAATAGAAAATGACTTAAAGTGAATAATAGAAAGAAATCCATTATTTTCTCGGTAGATTTCTGTAAAATAATAATGGATTTCTTTTTCCCGGACCAAGTATTTTACTATACAATTCAAAAATTATCATTATAACATATAAGCAAACGTGTTTAACAATTATGAATATTGATAAATAACTACATACTAAAATATTTTCACAAATTTACTGAATAGAAATTAACTCTAAATCCATCATTATAATGCCAATTTAGTTTTTTTAATGTCTTGAAATTAAAAGCTTTATTGAATAATTTATTTAATAGAAAGGGAGTATATAATTAACATGGCCTATTACTGCAAAAAAACTTTACCCACCATTGGCAAAAATCTTTCATTAGAATTCAGTGTTTCAAAACTTTGTTTCAGTTTTTGATTAGAAAGACTTCATCTTTCATAGAACACATCCCACTTATCCCAGTAAAAGGTATGATACCTTTTGACAACAAGTGCATCTTAACCGGCAATTTTTCCAAAAACGACACAGTTTACAATTGCTCTTAGCGAAATTTAATTTTCGCGAATGCAACATCCTCGGTAATTAATCAAACAAGCCGAGTATGACATGGATAACTTTCCTCTGTAAAGGGTACGGGAAAGGGTGATGGTGGCCGGAGTTGTTAAAAGGGGATCACCCTCCAGGCACATGTTAATCGAATGTCAGGAATGGGGGCCCACAAAAGAAAATGCACTGTCAAATTCCCAACCACTCCATGCAGATAACAAACTTCATTAATCAAATTTCAGGCATTAATTATAATTTGGAACGTCCTGGGAGTTAAGTGACGGGAAACGTTAATTGTTCGGTTGTTGTCGTTTTCTTGGTTATTGTGTTGTCATGGACTTGTTTTATCAGGTTTCCCTCAGAGGGATTTCGTAGCTGTGGTTAGGATTTTGGTTGCTAATTATGATGGCAGCTGTGCGTGAAAAATGCACTCTGCCAGCGTTCAAATATTGTCGCGGAAGTTTTGCCCTTATTATGTATTGAGCTCATAAAAGTGGATCTAAATTTATTAAAGTAGCTCTGAAAGGTAGGAAAAGCGTTATTAACCAGAATGCACTTTTGAAGTAAGTGGCAAAGAAAAGTCACAAATCTCCTTTACTTTATATCAAGTATGAAGGAATTAAGTAACTAATCTTTAGACATAAAGAGCTTAAAAGGTCATGAAGTATATTTTTGTTGGGGTTTTTTTTTGTTGTTGCTGTTGTTGATCATTTTTTCATTGAAGTACAGTATGCATTTAATATGTATAGAAAATGAATTCTGTTGTTAAACTGCTGGTCCGATATTTTCTTCGCGCTACGGTGTGGTTTTGATAGTTAATCCAAGTTTAGGAGAATTGCAGCAAATAACTTGCCAACTTAAATCCTGGTGTTAACCTCTCTACATTGGGGTTGGAGTGTTCTAAATCCTAGAGCTGACTCCACTAACGATTCATCACATGTTTGTAAACCTTGTTCACGCTAAATCTGAAGTATTGGGCACGTTGGTGTGATACGGAGGATCACAGATGTCTAATTCTTTTTCTGGCAATTATTAAAAATAACAAGACTCATCCTAAAGTAACCATCGCTTTGATTCCAAGTAGGCCATTGACATAACTAAACTAAACTAACAAAAATTGTAAGCGATAATAATTCAAAGGTAATTGTTCTTCTTCTTGTTGTTCTTATCTCCATCATGGTCTGACTTCGTCAGACCAGATCAAATAATACGTTGACTCTGAGATGACCGGTGACTGTCCAAGGAGATGAACAAATATCCCCTACACTGAGGTCAAGGATGTGAGAGGGAGTGGCCTGGAAGAGTTGTCATTTAGGAAAAGGGGGAAAGGATTTCTTTCGCCCAGAGAATTTAAAACATTTTAAGTGGCCTCTGGCAAGTCACTAAATGCAAGTACGGGATGACCTATCTTATGAGATGGAAAGAAAGAGACCTGGGTTAGACCCCTTGTAAGAGTTGTTTGATGGATGAACTAGTCAGTCTTCTCTGATGGCAGATTTTTGAAGGAGAAAACCTCCAGAAAGGCCAGTTTGGTAGAAGCGGATCAATGTTAAATTTGCTAATATTAAAAGTTTTTTAAAAGTCAAGGTTGCATTTGGGCATGAACAGGAAGATGTTCATGCTCGATATTAAATCAATGATATGAAATTTTTTCAAGAGAGAACTAGATCGCGATCTCATTTTCAATTCAAATTTGTTTGATCTTTAAGAATTTACTTTAGTACTTCTAAGATGGTAAAATTATTATTTAGTTAAATGGACACAGTACTTTGAAAAAATACTTTAGGTAAGAACATCAGACTAAACAGAACTTGAACGTATTGAAAAATGTTGACTTGAAAAATTATAACATAATATAACCGATTCACTCACAACCCTTTGGTATAAATTAGTTTTAAGAGTACATTATATATGCCATGGAAGCTTTTGCTGTTTTAAGAAGTTGTTTCCAGATCATAAGTCCTTCTGTTGTTCCAGAGTGTTTATGTCATAAACAACTTGATTCCAAAGACTCAACAAGCCTCCTTCTAATCAATATTCAGTCATGGCTAGATCATGGCTCACCTAGACAAGATAGAAACAGATCTTTACGTATTCTATTGCGGCGATAGCTCTCATATCATTTGACTCATTGTTCGTATACATGGTCATTTATATCAGCAATGGCTCATGGTGATTAAGTTGAATTTTTCTCGCAATAATATCTCATATATGCTCGATGGAAGATACATCTGCTGATGTCGCAGACTAAGGTTACGTATTAACATTCTGAATGGTGCTCTGGATGGTTGTGGTGATATACGGTCGAGCGTTACCATATTGGGAATGGTGATCAAACGGAGCAATATAATTATGCATTCACAAGAGTGTTGATTGTTTACTTTAGTTGTTAGAGTAGGGTGCGTAGTATTTAATTTTTGATTTTTCTGTCATAAAATTTTCCTCAGATTATTACTCATATTGTAGATACAGAGTGCTTATGCTGCAGGCAATTTGAATCCAACTGCTTAGTTAATCCTCCTCTGGCCGATATTTGATTATCATTGGCATTTAGGACAGAACAGCTCCCTCTGATGCATTAATAGCTCTAATAAATTTTTACCACTTGACTTAAATTTATGGCTCAATACTCAGAAAAAATACACATTTAAATGGACTGAAAATTTATTAATTTATATATAAGTTCATGATGGATATGGATTCTTTTATTCCAGATTCTACTGAATGTCAGAATCAGCTCTCAAACACAATTTGATCGGAGTAAAAAAGATTATAAAATTTACAATAACTCACAGGAGCTTAATATGCAGTACTTAATGCCATTGCTACTAAAAAGAACTTTAAAAAAAGCTAAACATTCTGTGATGGAGTTAGCCGTTCTTATTAAACTGATACAACATATCTCCACACCGTTATTCATGAATTAGTTTGCTAGCTCGTTTAAACTTACTGATATTTCTTTCTCCATTCTTGACACACATTTTTCTTCCAATATCAACATGGAAAGTAAATAGCATTCGCAAATTTTGAATCATGTCTTTAAAACAAACGTAATTTACATTTTCAATTCACATCTAATACTTACACTACAATTCCCCTAATGTCATGTTTCAATAGACGCCTAAATATCGTCTGTTAAATAAAACTCTCTCAAAGTTAAAATTTTAGTTTCCGTTAATATTATTTATAATTAAACTTATATTTTTTAAATTTTAAAGCATAACAAATAAAAACATTTCCTCAAAATTTTTATAATGTTTCTGTTTAAATAATCTGATTTCATATTTATTATTTTCAATGAATTAATTATATGTATACTTTTTATGTAATATGTAATAATAATTTTGAAGGGAGCTGATAATTTCTGAATGCAATATTTTGTTCACCACTGATTTAGGCTCAAAATTTATTAAGAATTTACTAAATTCTGAACAACAGACATCTCAATTTCCATAAGCAGGATTTTCAAATAATTTTGAATGTTTTGTTATTGGCTGTCTGGTTAAAACTAACTATTCAATCCACCGTAAGAACTTCACAAATATCCGCATGAGACTTAAAATTTCTATGCATTATTAATCCTTCATTTATTTGCATTTTTGTAAGGATTCGATGGGAGAACTAGAAATACATTCAGACGAATCGGGAAATCGTATTTTCTTGGAATGGAAAACTTCATTCCTGGATGGGATATTCCAAAGTTCTTTTGAGAGACGAGCGTTTTATGAATATTTCAGAAACTTTGGAAGAAGAAGGATTTGCATACGGAATCAGTTGATATGATGGGTTATACTTCGGAAAGCATGTTTGATAAAGTTTCCTGCGAAGGAGTAAACAATGTTTTTCCTTTTCATTTCGGCTCATGAATGCGCGGATCAATGCATTTCAATGAAACGTGTTTGAGTGAAAGAATCGGAGTTGTGTAAAATTCGGTGCGAGTTTTTAAATATTCAGATGTCTGCTTTTGTCTGCTGCCATAAAAGAGCGTGGAAGACCAATAAAACATGATTGTCTGGCTGGTTTCCTGAAAATGATATCTTTTTAGACTGAAAAAGACGGTTTTCATATGTTAGAAATACTATCACAAAGTGAAACCAACTAGTTGTGAATATACAATGTAAATGTTGATGTTGTTTTCTCTAACGTTAAATATGAAGACAGTGAAATTATTGTAAACATTAAAGATTAAAAGTTTGAAATTATGGACTAGTGTAAATTTAATAACTGATCTTTCAAAGAGAGATTTTTAATTAAATTTTACATGAAAGTAGGCATCAAATATAAATATTTAATTTTAAGAATATAATAAATTTTCTACCTATGAAATAACTCTGTTCGATATAGCAGCAAATGTAGACTCTATTTAATTCCAATAGAAGGGAATAGTTGTGATAAAAGACAACTGATGATTTCTGGTAAATAACACTCGAATACAACCTCGTTGAATATGAGTATGGGGGCTGTCTAAAACGTATCCGACTTTTGGCCAGGAAGAATATATAAATATACGCTACGAAATTGGTATCCAAATATTTTTTCAAAGTAGGCCACTTAAACCTTCACCTACTAAACCTACCGATTTTTCCTCTGCCGAAAACACTCCGGGAAAGCCTTTCTTGGAATGGTGCTCTTCACCATTATCGTGTTCGATATTATGTCTTTTCTTTCTAAATGAGGTTCTTTCAACGGCATCTTCAGATTCAGAAACAACCAGAAGTTGAATGAAGCCATAGCTGGAGAGTAGAATGAGAGTAGAACTTATTTCGCCAAGGAACTCTGGATCAGTCATTTTGAGCTAAGTAAAAATTCTGATGAGCACTTATATCAGCACCTTTACACAATGCCCAGCAAGCAACTGACTCTCTGCAATGTTTGAAGCATCAAGTTGTCTTCTTCCAATGTGCAAGGTGGCGCCGCTCTGGCATCATGACCTTAAGCGGGAAATTTCAATGTCAGATACTTTTTATGTAGCCTTTGTGTTTGTTTTTTCTAAATCTAAAATGACGTAAAGGTTGTTCTTTTTATAATCATTTTTTATAAAAGTGTTATGTTATTCGTTCTTTAATGAGAAAATATTTATACTTCAAATTTGCTCGTGATCATTTATTAGTAATATTAATATTACAATGACATGGTACATCCGTGAACGGATCCTAAACTCAATAAATTATTTCGGTTCATTCTATTGAAGAGAAAACATTATTGCATCTCTAGAAGTATGTATCAAGAAATAACAGATTACAGTTATTCATTTTTTCTGGTTCTTTAGTGTGATGCTATTTATTCATTTCACCTGGTTCTTTAGTGTGATGTTATTCATTTTTTCTGGTTCTTTAGTGTGATGTTATCCATTTTTTCTGGTTCCTCTGTGTGATATTATTAATTTCTTCTGGTTCTTCAGTTTGAAATTATTGATTTCTTCTGGGTGTTCAGTTGGCGGTTATTTATTTCTTTTGGTTCTTTAATTTGTTCTTATTATTGATTTCTTCTGGTTCTTCAATTTGTCCTAGTTATTCATTTATTTTAATTCTTCATTTTGTAGATTTTTATTCCATCTGCTGCTTTTAATTTACAGTTATTCATTTCTTCTGGTACTTCAGTTTGTAGTTCAGGAATAAGACATTAGAAGATGAAATTCTTAAGAATGTTTCCACGCAAAAAGAGGAGAGTGGTTTACAAAGTAGATTCAAAATTTCAGCGATTTACTAGGCAATCACATACAAGAAATTACTAATCTATGGTCAGCCACCTAATCAAATTCTCAAAGAATACTAAAGCTTATGGATAGTTCAACTAAATCATCTCCCTGTTCGAACATTAAGTCGAAAAATTAAGTCTTTATTCGACATCTAAAATGTTAACCTCCGGTACGAATTTACCTCCTGTACTTTATTACGGGATATTGCTTACTAAATTAAGTGACAATAATATTTGACACACCCCAGTACGTTCTACAAACCTCCATTATAACCGCAAAGTCCCGCAGTTACTTTCCGATAACATAAAAATAACAATAATACGTTTCATATGAAATATTTAAAATTGAATAAGATTATATCTGTGAGATTAGTTTGGATTATGTGATTTTTATATATATATATATATATATATATACACATACAAATTAATCATATTAGAGCGGTTACAACACTCTTCTACCTTCTCTTTTGATACAACAAATGCCATTACTTTATCAACATCAAGATATATTTCCCATGATTCTTCTTGCGGGTCATCATTAGACTGTGTTCTAAGTGGATGTTGTGCATTTTTATGTATCTTGGGAAATGTAGAATTTAGAAACTAATAAAATAAATGTTCTTAAAACTCGTCAATTATTTTCATCTACTTCATAACAACGTTATAAAGCGTCATGTCCCTCAACAGTGAATCCCGCAATAAAGGTACAATATTCTTTATAACTCCATTGTGAGATAGATGAAAGAAATAGATGAGTTTTAAGAACAGTTAATTTCTACATTTCACAGGACAAATAAGCAAGAACACAAAAATACACGACACTCTCTTAGAAATACTTAGTCTAATAATGACCCTCAAAAATGTTTATAGGAAATATATCTTGATATTAATAAAGTAAAGCCATATCTTTTATTAAAAGAGAACGTAGTCAAGTTATGTTACTCAATATTAACCAGTGATAAATATTTTTTTAAAAATATTCCTTATCAATATTACAACTAAGTCATCTTTTATATATATATATATATATATATATATATTAAAGGTTTTTGTTTGAAACATAAGGCAGTATCGAAGATATATATGATATACTGAATTTTTAGTTCTTTTTATTCCATTCTGGAAGGTTATGATTTATGTACAAGTGGCTTGGACAAGGCGCGTCCGCTTACAACGCGTCACAAGAGCAGATTAGCATAAAAAATAACGAAATTAAGTATCCTCTGTTTTTATATAGAAGATATTTTGATAGAGAAAATATTTTTTAACGGTATTTATATGCAATATAATTTCGATACGATTTCTAATTCATGTCGATTGATAAGAAATGCGAAGGGATCTTCTAAAAGAATGAGCTTGCTAGATATTATTTTATCTTTTCACTCAGAGTGTGGGAACTTGTTAGAATTACGCCGATTCAGCAATTTCACAAAGCTTCTTTTGAATTACTTAACTAGAACAATTGGAAAGGGATCAATAAATAAGAGAATATGTTAGAATGCAGTTACTATGGGGGAAAATTGATAATTTAATAATTAATTAGAGTTTAAATTAGGTTTTATATGCATATATGTCTGGTTGTTGAGTATTAAACGTTGTTGAAAGACTAAAGTCCGAATCATTAGAAAAAGTTTTATACTTTTTACAAGCACACAGGTTTTCGGGAAATATGTAACCATTCATTTCAAAATTTGTTTATCAAGGTTATTTTATAAACTATAATCTTCAATGCGTCATCCATTTATGTTTTAACGTCATTTCTCTAAATACAATTGAGATTCTCCCTCCCCCCTCTTTACTTACCTGTAACCGAATTTTAAGGCAACAAAAACAGAAAATGGTAGTAAATCCTATTACCAACCTCAAAAAATATGTCCCGAAGCCGCGAGGTGACATATCGCTTAAAAGCAAGTCGCATAAATAAGGCAGCGGAAAGTACCTTAAGTTTTCCGGAAGCTCGGGGCTCCCACCGGGACATGACAGATGAAGCTTTTAAAAGGAGCCTCGAAACTCCGGTTCCATCTCCTCACAATAAAAGTGTCAGGTGTGACAAATTATCCACAGCTCTTCTCGGCTGGTGGAACAAGAAAGCGAACAGTTTCTATCGCACAGGAATTAGGCGGACTGCAAGACATCTCGTGTTCCAACTTGGTGGAAATGATTCCATCTTCCATTTCATTTAGCAGGCAATCCTTTCTTTTTTTAATGCAATGTCCTACTTTTATGTTTCTATAATTCGTTTTTAGATGCAGTTAAATGAAATTATTCTTATATTTGCTTTGGCCTTTTTATTCTGTTTTAGCTCCTTAAAGTTTTGCTAATGCTCGTTGTTTGGGGGAAAATGTAAAGTGGGTATCGTCGTTCTTTGAATAAGATTATTTCAACCTTCGACGATTTTTAAGAATGCTTTGTAATATTTTTAAGGCATGGGCATCTGTTAATTGATTTCTAAGTACAGCTGGTATATGGGTTTATTTTATTGATTATGATTTAATCTAATATATAAGACTATTAAAAATGCCAATTTTGATAATTTATCGTAAAAATGAATATTCATTGTACTCGCATTAATTTGGTTCATAATCTTTTCAAATATCTAATTCCAATTTTATTAAAAAACAATCTTTAACAAAAAGTGTTTTTATAAAGGTCTTGAAAATTATTTTTCGAATCCCAGTGATTTTTTTTTCTTTCTAAAGATTTAAAAAAAAAACAAGAATTTTCTTACAGTATATTTGTTAAATTATATATATGTTTTCTGTGGAGTTTATAATCTCTGATGTAATTTCAATGATTTCAGAGGTAAGAGTTAGAGATTTTCGCTCAGTTAAAAGAAGTATTAATAAGGTAGGAAAAATATATCGCTTTTACCGTCTTGGCTCTTTTTTCATCTTCTTTTGCATGCCTAAGTAAGGGAAAAGCTCCTTTCTTGAGTAGAAGTGTATTTGTTTTTGATATTTGTTTGTTGTTGTTTTTCTGAAAGTGACTATTTTTATAGGAAATTTATTTATTTATTTATTGTATTTCAGCGTTATTATTCTTTAATTGTTTTTACTGCAGATAATTTTTGAGATAAGGATTAGAACGTGTTTTGCAGTATACCGAGAAAATACATACTTGTTTCATTGTGAACTTGCAGAAGTGAATACCTTAATTCAAAAACTTAAAAAAATAAAAGTAAAATAATAAATATTATTAAATAACTGAGATTAACAATACCAACGCACTCAAAATATTGCCAATTTTTTTAATACCAAAATGAAAAAAAAAATTGCTGCAGCTGGTATAAAGAAAAAAAATTTAGAATTTGAATTTTAGTATCTTTAGAAAAAAAACTTTCTAAGAAAAAAGATGTTGAAATTGAAAGTAAAGTTTAGATACTTATTTATTTGAAAAAATCAAAGAATTGTCTTTATGAACAAAATATGTACATTAAAATAAACTGTTAGTATAAAAACTTAGCAATTTAAAGATTCATATAGCAAAATTCCTTAAGCAAAAAATAAAACAAAGAAAAAATGTTTACATTTTTTGTAAATTTTAATATCATAGCTTAGATTTGCTTATTTATACTTTCATCCTTCTTTCTTTCTTTAAAGGAATTGATATTTTAATAAAGTAGCGTTTTCTTATTGCAGCTATCTATATAAAGTAATTTTTCATTTGCAGTGAAAATGCTTTTGTGAGATTTTCATAAGAAACTTTGAGGAAAAAAGCACTTATCCTTTATGGTCCTGAAAAATAATTATTTACTGCTGATAATCTATTTTTACATTTTTAAAAAATATATTATGTTATTTTGCCTAATTGGGTGAATTTTGGAGTAAGTTGTAATTCTACCTACAAATTTACTGTGTTAATATTGATTCTTATTCCTTCTATAAAACTTTATATACAGCCTTTTTAAAATGCTCATTCTTTAAGATCAAATTTTGTAACTCACTTTATTAAAACATGTGCCCACCTTTAATTATATTATTTTTCCTATTGTATTTATAAATATTTTTATTTAAGTAAAACATGCATGTCTTTTTTATTTGCACATTTTACCTTCATTATAAAGTATTAAGGTGATAATCTTTTTATTTATATATTTTTTATTTATAATATTTTATTTTTAAAATTGTATAAAGATTCTTCATTTATTTCAGTTAAAAATCATGAATGTTATCATAGTAAAATAATGGTATTTTCAATGTGCATATCAACTTATTAACTGCCGTGTTTGTTTTGATATTTTTGGCTATATATATATATATAT
>JAOUZG010040507.1:1558253-1588882 GCA_026289955.1 Argiope argentata
ATACAAAAAGCTGTGTAACGTATAATTACATTCAACTTATATTCTTTTTTGAAAAACATTTGACATTTTTGAAAAAGGGTATCGTTATATATTTATCATAAATTCATATCAATGACACAGAAAATACTGAGTAAGTAACAGATCAGTACTGTAAGCTATGATTTATAGATTTAAGTATGGTATTTCATAATAATATAAAAACCAAACAAAAAATATTCTAATTTTTTTCAATTTCTTCTCAGCTTACAGACGAAACTTCAATTAGTTTGCTTGTTGTAAAAAAACAGGCCAAAGAATATACATATTCTGCTACGAACAATTTTTATTGGAATATGCAGAAGGAAACTAAACAGTCAGGCATACCGAATATATTTTCCCCTCTTTATTTTTCGTACAACTTATTGTGAATTGCAATTCCAACACACATTTACGGTATTTTTTATCATATATATATATATATATATATATATATATATATATATAATTCTAATCATTATATAATTAGTTTCTCACAGGATTTTAATTAAAGGTCTAGATTTTCCTCAAAAATATCTTATTATTCCCATTCATTGAAAATGAATACAATTATAGTAGATTAATTGAATTCGAATTACTTAAATAGGCAGTTTAGGATATTAGGTTAGGTTACATAGATTACTTAATAGGCTAACCTGCTCATGCAAAAAATTAAAATTTCTCAGTTTATTATTTTATTATATTTTTAGAAATAATTTATAATTTATCATATTTCTCTTTAGACTGATTACTTATTTCCATTAACTATTATTTGAATTACGATATTTTTTTTAATTTACACAAAATAACTTAAATATGGTAGCCCACACTGAAAAAATATATAAAGGGGTTATAATTAAAGTTCCACTTTAAGATGGTTATAAAAGAAAAGCTATTGTATCAAATGTTATCAAACTTGGTAATAATTGAAAAGACTTGAAGTTATCGGTTTGAAATATGTTTAAAGGTTTCTGAAGCGTGTTACAAAGTTTGTTAAATATGTGCTCTCGTAAAAGCACTGTTTATGATGAAACAGTTTTGTGAAACTGAAAGAAGCGATACACCAACACGCACGTCACTTTCCTCCTGATATGCTAAGGACGAGCTACTATAAAGATGCATTAATGCGATTTAGCTTGCTTTCGAAAAATTGTAGACACCACATTGAACAGGCTTTATAACACATTTCATAAACAAATAAATACATTTTTAACCGATGTCTTAGTGCTCTATATTGCTTAACAATATTACATACAGCACCATTTATTCCCTGGTATGTGTTGAGCTTTTTTGACTTGAAAGAATTTCCCATGGCGTTTTAAAAATTATTACCAAGTTTTATAACATTTGGTCCTGTAGTTTTCCTTTTATTTCCATTTCAAAGTTCAATATTAGCTATAGCAACCTTGTATATTAGTTCTCATCAACTATTTTGACTGTAAAAATGAAGCAAATTTAAAATCCTCTTATTATTTTAGAATATTTCAAACGACTGTCTAGAATTTATTAAAACTATATTATAATACGTTTTTGAGAAAATAACATAAATTTTTATTTAGTCACATTTTTATATAAGTAATATAAATGTTTTCATAGTTCTTAATATTTATAAGTAATTAAATGATTCAGAAGATAAAAAAGTCAATGGATTTTAGTTTTAAAGTAAACTTTATTAAGAATCCAAAAAGCTGCGAAGTTTCTAGATTTTATAAAGAATTGATTTCCTAATCAGGATTCAAAATATGCAAAAACGTTTTGGTATTGTAATAAAATAGAAATAGAATTGAAGATTTATTTTAGTTTTATAATTGAGAGATATAGAAAGAAGAATGGAGGTATGGAATATTTATCTTTTTTTAAAAAATCTGTTAATTAATCATTTTTTACTTGCATATCGCATTTCTACGTTATTTAGTAGAATATTATGTATTCTAATAATATTCTTCTTATAAAAAAATAGTCTTAAAAAATTCAAAATTTATTTTTTTTCTGTTGAAATATTTTTAAACGATTGTACTAAAAAATAGATTTGAATCTTTTTAAAGTAAATTGAACTAAGATTTATAATTTCAAAAACATTTATCTTGAAAATTTTAATGCTGAGATGCAAAGAAAAATATCCTTTCTGCATAATTAATTTCAGCTTAGAGTAAACGGTTCCATTTTCTACATGTTGATTCAAAATTACGAAGTTTCTCAACCTAAGCTTGCTACTTCTGGTACAGCTATCCAGCATGTAAGCAGCAGTTCCCGTTCCCATTATATGACCATTTCCTCTTTCATGAACCAGATGAAACCTTCCCCCCTCCTTTAAAGCATACCGCATAGGCAGTTCTATCCAAAATCCAGACCACAACGATAAAGTCTTTAAACAGCACGCCTGCCGCATCTTTGCAGCAACAGTTCCTCTCCTCTTGAAAGCATATTAGCTTATATAAATTACTGTAGCACTTTGTCAAGTATTTAAAATAAATAATAATTGTTCAGGTTTTACAGAAATAATTTTTACCCGAATTTTTTCCCTTTTGATCCTTTACTTACAAATTATTAAATATTTTGAAATAACAAGTATTTGGTAATTGTTTGATTGTTTTATTATTAATATGTATTTATTTAATGCATTGTGAATGAATGACTCGCATAAAATTTAACGAAGAATTTTATTGAAATAGCGGAAATCTCAATTATAAATTCTTAATTGATAAATGACTTTAGTGAGTGACTCCTTGAACACTGAAAGAGAGGTTTAACTTTACTTGACATTAAAGTAATGAAATGCTAAAAGTCATTTGTTTAACGCGAAAAATAAGCTTCCTTTTCTGATGTGATTTAAATCAAGAAATGGGTTTAAATTAGTGAAATTAATAAAAATATAAACACAATTAATACTCTTAATAAGAGAGAGTGTTGCACATCTATGGTGAAAAATTTTTTCGCTTAGATTATTGACTTCTTAGACTGTCAAATTATTAATATAGAATAGATTTATTTAAAAAAATCCTGTCACATAATTTGATATGACTAAAGCATACGAAGTCAATTAAAACAATTTATTGCAATTTAGCAATGTACACATTATGAAATAAAAATACAACTAAGGATAGAATGATTGACGAAAGTGCATGCCTGCATATTTTGATCGAGAGTTTAAATTCCATCGTAGTATTTAAAAGCATTGTTTTAAGTATTACATTAAATCAAATTAAAGAAATTACTAAAGTTAAAGACAAGATTTTACGAAAATTAAATTTATATCATTAGAAAGTTCTCTTCTTTGTATCTTAAGACAATATAAAGTCTTTTATAAGAAAAAAAAATTTTTTGAAGGTATGAGTATAAATTTTGATAGGACGCGATTACCGCTAGATATTAATATACGACTCTAGAATTGAAAAATCTGGATTTTTTGTCTGATATAATCGTGACAGTTTTTTAATTGCATTAAAAAAACATTTCGTAACATTTCTAATATACACTCAGGGTTACAGACTTTTAAAGAATTTTCGGAAGATAAATAAGATTTTGACGGTCTTGGCCAGTAACCGTACAATCATTATTTAACGGTTAATATTAGATTTATGCTTCGGAGAATTTTATGTTTCAAGCCTAATTCTTGAACTCTTTTATATTTATCCCCTCTCATTGAAAGTTATCTTTGGGAGCATGGCGAAGAATCTTCAAAACACTTAATAATATTTTGCTGCTCCATTAATTAGTACAGCGAAGCGTTTGATTCAAAATAGCTTTAAAAATGCCCAATGAATAAAGAAATATAAAATTTGTTTATATTTATCTTCCGCCATTCAAAAATAAGTAACGAGTTCAATTTTTGTGCTAATTTTATCAGTGTTTTATAGATATAACAGCTCATTGTTTGTACTGTTCAAGTTTTTTTTCTATGAATAGATGAAACAAAGAAAATAAGATACAATTTTGTAAAAATGTGGAATGCTCTTATTTAAGAGTCAATGTAACATTTAACTGTCTTTGATGTTTCAGTTTATTTTTCAAATAATTTTCCATCTGTATATACGTCTTTATTATTTAACGTAATCAGTATTTGACCTGCGTATATTGTTTCTTAAACTCTATATCATAAATAGAAATATATCGATTGGTATCAATAGAAGTTTTAAGAAAGTATTGACAAAACACCTAGCATAACAAATTTAAAAATGGTGTTATTACTACATAATGTCGTATTTAATTAATTTTTTTAAATGATAAATCCATTGACTAATTGTTTTCAATAACAATACGTCTAATTTTTCAATAATGCTGAAATTTTTGTATTCCATATGATATGTATTGATATGAAATAAACCCCTGCTAACAAAATGTTAATCATTTATTAATACGATGAAGTGGTCTATATTTATTCAAACTAAATCTAGGTTAACAAAATATTAAATACTTGTTAATGTGAGAATTTGTCATGAATTCCAGAGCAAATTCATAAATTTTAAAAGATGAGACTTCCTGTAAATTAAAAGATGGCATAGGTGTGAAACATCTTAGCCTGCAAAATAGTTGCTTTTGTAATAGAACATTAGTTCTTAAAGATTTAAATAATAAAGATGTTTCGGATATTCTAGTATAATAATAATACTTTGCTGCTTCATGCTGTTGGTTTGTGAAAAAAATCCCATGCATTTAAACAAGTTTCACTTAATTCAGAGCTGAATAACTCAATCTAATTCAACATTATGAAATGAAAAGATTTTTGTTAAACAACTCTTCTAATTGAAATTTACATTTTCCTGTGATTTCCTTGGAGTTTAATCAAAGTCCAATTCATACAAATAGCATTTAGGTTTAGAGCATGAATTCCAAAATATAAATTATATCGTTTTGTTCCATTTTTCCGTCTACGGGATTGTATTAGTATAGAAAATAGTCATGTCTCAGTAAACATAATTTTCAACCAAAATATTTATAAAGATTATAAAATAAGTAACATTACTATTTGTTATAAATTAAAAATATGTTTTTATATGAAATATGAATATTTAAAAACTGTTTCAAATATATTATTATTCCTTATGAATTTTTTTTCAATTCCTACTATTAGTTTACACTCACCCCACGTAAATTTATATTTTCAGATTTTTAATCTTTAATAAAATGCTTTACAATTCTACTCAAGTTCAAATTTTTTTAAAAAAACTTGTAGTGGATAACACTCGATGTTAATACAGTTTTTTTTTAATATTAATTAAATCATTAAATATGATTAATTTTTAATACTTTAAATAGAGTTTAGTGGTTTGTAATGAAAATTAAAATTAGCAGACAGTAGTTCAATCGGTAAAAGGTACGGATTTCTGTATTTTTTAACGTGAAAGGGAAGAATGTGAATTCAAATCTTGCGGAAATCAATAATGTTTTGGTTAATTATTTGTATTAATTGTAATTATTTAAGAAAAACTAACTAAAATAAAAAATTTCTTTGTTGACCCGAGTAGGAATTGCCTTTAATTTTTTTTATATGACTGGTTTTTGAATAAAGATTTTTTTTCTTTAGCTCAAGGCAGGCAAAATGAACGTTTCGATACATTCGTGCTCAGCGATAATTTTTGATGATCACTGAACTTTGCTAAGTTTCGACTGCTGGAATCAGATTTCAAAATGTCAGCGCTGCCCGCTATCGATGATCTGCAAAGCAAGGCCCGGATATCCGGCAACCTAACGTTGGACTTACGGCCGCATCGGCAAACGAGTACACCTCAAGTAGTCACCCCATCTACGACGACACAAGAGCAAGAGTCGCGGTGCTCACATGGACTGTTCAAAAATTGTACCACAGTATTCCAATGCAGCAGGTAAGAATGATAATCTTCATCAAATTATCAGGATAATTTGATTTATAATGTTTGAGTGTCTGATTGTCTTCCTGGAGAACACTGGAATCAGCTAAAACTGTTACTGACAGTATTTCGAGTGACTTATTTAACGCCCTGGCTTTGTTGTTGTTATTTAATTTAAAACATTAACTACTGATAATTTTGATTGATATATACTAAGTATACATTGCAAAAATATCGAATTAAAATTTTTATTAAAAGGAACATTTACATTACCTGTATATATATATATATATATATATAATCGATTAGGCAATTTTGGACTTTATATTGAAATACATAAATTTATTTATTTTTTCCATTAGTTAAGAAATTATATGAGCATTTTTGTATTAACGATGCAACAAAATTCCAAAGATCCTTTATTCTTCATAAAGTTGAAGATTTCTATTTCATGTAAAAAAATAAAGAATTACAAACATCACATGACTAAGCTTTTTTAATTTTTATAATAAAAAATGATTCTTTTCAAAACATTAAAATAATAATGAGAACATTAATTAAAACATTAATATTTAAATTTTATATTAAAGTAGTGAGAAGGTATCAGAAGGTTTTCACACATATGCACATCCCTAGAAGCACATAAATACCGTATAATATTGTATGACATTGATAATTATCCACAATATTATATAATAATGTAAAATATCGATTAATATTTCACAATATTGTGCAAGAGGCTGAATTACATGGGATACTACTTATTTTGGTACTTTCTTTATCTTTGGTATTTTCTTTCTTAATATTGAAAAAATGCATTTGTTATTTACTGTAACTCAACGTTTCTGGTTCGTAATCTTTCCTGCATCATGTTAAAAACAATAAATAAAAATGATTGACGAAAATTACAGGATTACAAAAAAGAAAAAAAGAAAAAAGTACTTTTCTTACTATGAAAATAAGTCAATCAATAATGCACGTGGTTTTAATCTTTCGAGAAATCAAGATTCTTTATAAATAAAATATTACTAACTGTAGCATCTAGGAATAGATAATTTAAAGTGCTATGTTATTTTTCAGATTCAAGTCCGATCTCCCCACATACCGCCCTCTGCACAAACAAATGTCCACCCCGTCCTCACCTTGGCGGCAGTGGTCCGAGCGAAGTCGGTTCTGCGTCCTATTCGCCTCTGTCGTTCTATCCACCATCGCCTTCTGGGCGGGTGTCCTCCTCTGGAACAACAAGACTCCACCAGACATCAGCGCTCAGCACTTAGCGAACCATCAGTGGTACAGGAACGCCGTCTTCTACGAAATCTTCCCTGCTTCATTTCTAGACACAGATTCCGACGGATACGGAGATTTCCAGGTAATAATATAGCAAATTAATTACAGTAAGGCCAATTGAAGTGATCATGATGATGTAGTGCCCTCTTTATTGAACGAGGGCTGCAAAACTTTTATGAGGTTAAAGATCCCTGATTACCCGAGAGCAGAAATGTGACTTCTAGCTCATATGAAGCTGAAATTCATATATGAACTTGCACAAGCCTTTTTTCTAAAAAGGTTTATTTCACACACCTTACACATGTAACATAGGGGAGGGGAAAACCAAGCCCTAACCAGGACTCGAATCTGACACGCCCAGATCACGGGGAAGACGCGTTACTCCTAAACTTGACGCGGGCGCATTGTTATTTATATGTCATATTAAAAAGTTTTTCATGTTTATTTTCCATATAATGTAAATTGAGGAAACAAATTATGATTCACAAATCTGTATATTCTCTTAATACTACTTCACGACTTGGTCCTATATACATTCGTACTTAATGAATCGATTAAAGATCGAAGTAAACGATTGAGTATAATTTCCAGTGATTTAAAAAAAAAGAATATCGAAATTCCCCACTTAAAAAACTGTACCTTTAACATTAGATTTACCAGGAGTTGTCATATACATATTTCTACCAATAGAGTCAAATCGACCCCTTTTGATATTTAGTTAGAAAAAATATAAATTGGTATTGTAAAGTGTGGTATAAATTGGTATTACGATTGGTATTATGAAGAATATGAATTAATATTTATATTATGAAGTTAAAGAAGAAAACACTTTTATATTTTCATTACATTTATTGAGGTATGGTGTAATGAAAAGGCAGCTCATCTGTGCTTATTAACTGAAAAATGTAAAATAAAAAGGGTTATTTTTGGTACTTATTAGACCATCGATCCACCAATAACACGCCAACGACGCCAAATTTCCTTTTGGTAGCCAAAATTCTTTAATGTTTTTGAATACGTGGCAAACCAATATTGGCGCGTAGGTGATCTGTTGGCTACCATATGTTGATTTCGCGAAAATGATTGATGGCTTAGTACCTAAGTACCTTATCTTCTAATATAGGTATTCAAGATCATATATTCTTATACCAAACATTTATGAATGATTTGGTAGAAGAATATATGTTTATTTTACAGTGTATAATAGCTTCTATTTCATTGATTTTCGGTTTCCTTTTCTTTATTTTATACTAACGCATTTTACTGACATATATTTATTTCTATGATTATATATGTATCTATGTTCGTGACTATCAGGCCATTACATATTTAAATATAAATTTATGCATTCTCAACAATATTTATTTGAATGATCAAATGACTCCTTCGATAAAAGTAGGTTTACTATATACATTCCACCGAAACTGAAAAAAAAAGATAATATTTGGAATTATGTTTTTTAAATGTAAGTAAAAATTAAGTAACATATTCTCATAAGTTGGCAACAAATTTCTGAAAGAAATTTAAAAAAAAAGTTTTCTCATAGAGGTCAAAATGTTCCTTGGTAAACCTAGCGTAAACATTACATAAGACTATTCAGAGTATAATATTTCAAAATTAAGAATGTCATTTATCATCTAAGTATTTATGAAACACATTCAAACTGTTTTTTCTATGATTTTCACAGGGCATCATCCGCAAACTTGATTATATCCGGGACCTTGGTACGACAGCCATCCGGCTCAGCTCCATATTCAGTGCACTTGATTATCCGCTGGAGTATGAGCACATCATAGATCTACGCAGCGCGGATCCGCACCTGGGCAAATTGGCTGACTTTGCGGAGTTGGTGGATGCGGTTCATAAGAAAGGTCTGAAAATAGTGCTCGACCTCAATCCCACAGTCACAAGTGACCAACATACCTGGGCACTCCACTGGCAAAGGGGCATACCAGGATATGAGCACTTCTACGCTTCTGCCAACAGATCAAAGGTATAGAAGCATTTCTGTGTTTATTCTTTGTACATTTTAATGATAAAATGTTGATCCTATATATTTTAAAGCTGAATGAATTAATTTGATCTTAAAATTACTATACTCACTCACTCAAACAGTTGTTTCGTCAAAATATGGAACTTTATAAAAATTTAACTTCGAATTATTTCGTAACAAGAGGCGTGATTTATGCAAAACCCCTGGTGGCACAAAAATATTCTTCAATAATTTATATAAAATAATATTCACAATATTGTATAATGTCGTTTAATATTGAATAATATTATGTAATATTGTGCTACAGGCTTGGCTACCTGTGGAGGAAGAAGTGATAAAATATGATTGTTCATATCTCAATATATGAGCAAACTGACATAATTTTATATTTTAGTCTTTTTATTTTGAAATTCACTAAAAATTTTCTTGTCACGTGCTGACTGAGGAAAGAGAATCTTAGGTATTTTTGAAACATAGGAGCCATTATTTCTTATCCCTTCGCTTGATGTATTCGAAAAAGAGAAAAAAGTTTTTTAGAGCCCATGTCTGCAATAATTAAATAAGAAAAGTGGTATTCCTACGAAGAAAGAAGAGAAAATGTTAGAATAAAGCAATTTGACTATTTAAGATAAAAAAGAATTGGAGATTAAGATTTAAATTAAAGATAGCATTACACACATATGCATAAATATTATTAGAATTAAACAATTTCGTGTCTGTTCCTATTGGCGCGATTGTCTTTTTTTTTAAATGTAAATGCCTTCTATTGATGACTATTTATTACAATTAGTAGTTAAACAATTAACTACTAATTTAACAATTAAACAATTATTACAATTTAATATTAAATGTGCAACATAAATGTCATGGAGGTAAAAAAAATATTTTTTTCCCCTTAAGACAGTAATATTTGCGTAAAAAATGATATAAAAAAAGAATTTTGATTTCTTTTATGAAAAATTTGCATTAAAACTAAAGATTTCTACTTCATAACGGGAAAAGTGCAAATTTATATTTTATTGATATTATAAGGGCATTCTAAACATTTAAAGATCACCAAAAAGGTTTTAGGATATTCATAAATTTGAATTTGGCTGGTAGAAAACAGCCCTTAGTATTTTTGTAAAAATTGAAAGGCTAGTAAAAACCATCTACGAAATATAGAAATGAATTTTTTTCTAAAAACTTTATTCCAGAAATTACTATAGGACCGATGTAAATATTTAAAATTTATAAATGAAACTAATGTAATGAAGTAGAATCTAATATTTAAATAATCTTTACCTTCACTATTAATTAAAAGGCCATTTGAACTTTAGTGAATACTGTTAATCCGGGTTAATTTGGAGCCATTCATATGACAGTGCTACTAAGGAAATAAAATATCATCATTTTGACAAATCTTTCTTATTATAGAGTAGTTTAAAAATTCCGAATAGAATTTTCGTGTTAGTTTGAAAATCTGTCTTATTAATAGTATAGAACATTCATTGTATTTTAAAACTCGTGTAAATCAACTAATTAATTTTTTAAACCTCGTCTTTTCCTATTAGAAAATTAATCCCCTTGTATAATATTTTATTAATCTGGAATTTATTTTTATAACAGAAAATTGTGTAGAAGCGAATAGATTAAACGAAAGGCAAATAAGATATTATAAGTTGTCTGGCACATAAATCAAGCATATATGGAATTACTTTTTTAATCTGAAAAGAAAACTATAAATTTTTAGTCATCAATTTCATTTATTTTATGTACTGAACTTAATCTAAAAATAGTTTTCTTTCTAAATCATTAATATTTTGAAAATTCTAAACCTTACTTTTTGTACCTGGTGAGTGGTAACAATGTTTTACTAAGCTTTATTTAACTTTATGCTAAGCCTGAAATTTCTAGATTAAGGAATTACTTGTGTTGCAATTAATATAAATATTTATACCAACTATTTATATAATTTCTTTACTTTGTGACTTTAAGAGTGATTCTGGTTTTAAAACTTATTTCGTCTATCTAATCGGTACATCCTCTTTTATTTTTATAGTGAAAAAAATTTAGGCCCAATATATTTCAATAAATGATTTTAGATCTTCTCGTTTCTCTTTAATGGAGCCAATGTTTTAGTTTTTCTTTTAGATAAAACTTGAATCTATTCTTTCGAGTTCAGATAATTTTTTAATGTTATAAAAGCAGCAAAATGTTTCAATAAAAAAACATTGAAAACTGTACGTACTTCAGCAAAGTTAGAGACAATAATCAACATCTTTAAATTTATAGATGTAACCTCAAAATTTTTCCACGAGCTAAGTTGTGTTCTTCATTGTTATCTTATTTTCTTCACAGAATATTTGCATTTTATAGATTTTTCTATTCTCTTTTTAATTTAATTTTAATAATGAAAAAGAACATCTTATTTTTCTTTTGAGTTAAAATTTATTATCGCTTCCAGAATTTCTCGCTACTATATCAAATTCTTTTTTCTCTTAAAATAAAATAATTCTAAATCTAAAGATATTTTAATATTTCTTCATTTTAAATCTTTATTTGAATAATTATTGATGACATTTGATAATTTTAAAAAACGCTAGAGAAAAAACGCTTTAGAAAAAATTATTTTAACTGCTGAAAAATCAAATTTATACGACTTTTGCCGAAATTATTTTTAGTATGGAGTAAAAATTGTTTAATCAAAATTATTAAAAAAAATTCTCTTCATTGTATTATTCTTAAGACTATTTTATGTGATCGATTTTCCTATTTTTCTAATTAAGATAACATATCCACCCAAGGCCGGAAATGTTGAATAATTTATTTTTGTTAAAATAAGTTATTAATTAAAGCTATTAATTCATTATGTATCAATTTTCATCCATATTTTTTAAACGTATAAACCTTGTCTGCTTTAAGATCTCTTCTATTCTTTGGGATTTTTAATGTATTAATTTTAATGATTTTCATAAAAAGTGATCATAAAAATATTCATAATCAAGTTTAGTACCAATCGAAGCAGAAAATAATTAATCCTATTAAAAAATTTCAAGCTTGAGGATAATATCCAATTTAATAAGAAAAGCTTTTTTTCACGGCTTTCAGAAATAATCCTCTTGAAATGAGTAATGGAAATTTTTTATTCTCTTTATTTCATTTATTTTTCATCAGACTTCTGTTCAAAGAAAAAAGAAGAAAAAAGTAATAAATTAAAGGAATTAAAAAATACTTAAATGCATAACAAGTGAAATATTTCTATGCACATGTTCTAAACATTTATATTACTTACCTTAGAAAGAAATCCTATCAATGAATTTCCTTCTTATCAATTAACAGAAATTTTCAGATTTTCATGGCTTAGGGCTAATAATGCAGCTATAAAGTTCTGTTTCTTATCTGTTTCAGTATATATGATCATAAGAATAAGTCATTACGATATCAACATGAAAAAGGAAAAATCTAAGGGTTATAAAACAATACATACAGACATCAAAGACTGTACGTAGTCAAAGAGGCAAGCCATCATAATTAAATACCTCCAAAAAGAGATATATTATCAAAATTGAAGCATCTGACCATTTCTTTGGGGGAAGGGGAAACTAAATATCCGATGATGACTTCTCATTTTCGTACTCATTCCCTGCCAATAAACCATAGAGCAAAATTTATACTTTATAGTTAATCGAATGCATGAAATAAGGAATCTAAATACTAATAATTTGAGTGTAGTCATCACTTTAACAATTTTCACGGTTAAGGCTTAATATATTGAGTAAATCTATTATAATAAAAATGGAGCTCGAAATGCGTTGCTAAGCGCAAAACTGGAGAACGGCTCGACCGATTCGGCGAATTTTTTGTTTAATAGTTTCGTTAAGACACGAGGATGGTTCTTATGGAGAGAAAAAATGAAAAAACTGCGAGGAAAATAGTTAAAACGACACTTTTCTAACTTTCCCGCCAAAAATCTGCATTTCCTTCCCCCACGCCAAATGAGTGAGATAGCAGGAAGTAATAAATTATGATTTGTTTAGAAAGAAATGCGCGAAGTCAGTTGGTTTTCATTCATAGATAACGGGATGTTTAAAAAAGAAACAAAATAGCTGCTTTTATTATTCATTCTGTATTTTATTATTCAGTCTGTATGAATATTTAATCTATGCCTGCTCAAAATAAAATTTCGGCACGGAAGAAAAAAAAAAACGAATAACAAAGTGAAAATAGGGTTTGTAGAAACAAAATTAGTGAAGAAAAAAAGGATAGAAAAAAAAGAAAAGAAAAGAAGGATGTGTGTGTATCAATATTATTTCCTCTGTGCGCGGCATTTTCCGAGCTTTTTTTAAACTTTCGCATCTCTTAAAAACTAATTGTCTTTATTGTTTAGTGTGTTTACATTTATGAAAATTTGAATCTCATTATTCTATGAAAATGCAGAATTTTAGACCTTTCCCTCCACCATTTAAGTAAAATATCAATTCCGGGACAATCATTGCTCGGATACAAAGAGAAAGATGAATAGAACAATGAACAGAACATCTGAAGAAAATAATACTAAATAATACTCTAAATGAATTATATGATTATCAAAATTTGTTTGGTTTAAAAATATTTTGATGAAAAACCTGTTATGAGACACAGCTAAATAAAATATCATATGAAAATTTTAGCGAGCATTAATACTGGCGAACCGACTGGTCGCCAAGGGCGGCTAGTATTGAATATTTATATACTAAATATAAAATATGACATAAGATCTTTATTGAAGATTAATCTGATACACCAATTTCCATATCAAATGATCGTAACTTCTTAAATTTCATTAAGAAACAAAATATGCGTCAACTGTATAAAAAATATTAATAAATAAAATTATAATTAAAAATTTGTTTGATTTTTTATGCTCTATTATCTAATTCCATGAGCTTTTTTAAGAATGTATACTGAATTTCAACCACAGTAACTTACAATTCACTAAATGTATTTATTATTTTTAATTAATAGTTTCCAAACAGTTTGTAAATGAAATCGACTTAATGAATAAGATAGTAATAATTTTATTCTCGTATATTTAATCTTTGCAAAAATGGGTATTCTTGTTTTATTTTGTATCTTATTTCAGATAATGTTTTAAATGGCGGAATGATGGTTATTTTAACATATTTCTTCGAAAATTTAATATAGATCTGTAAGTTCAGTGCAATTATCCTATGCTGAATATTATTATTTTGATTTTTACTTTCCCATAAACAAAGTATATTCAAAGCGAGAAAAAATCGAATTCATTTCTTTTTATCGCCGTATTTTACAGCTCCACGACATTTTTGGAAAGCACTAGTAGGTTTGAGACAAAGGGATCTCAGAAACTCTTTGAGCTGGATTGATGAAATTTGAAATATTTTATTTACAACAAATTCGCATATTTCTATAAAATTTTGTGCAAATCTTTTTTGAGGAAGTTTGTCTTTTTGTTTGAATATAAATTATCACGACAACTATAAAACAGAGAAATTTACATGGCTAAATTTAACCCTCTCGATGCCAGCCGAGCGGTTTCGGGCGTTTTGGAAATTTACCCTTAATCTCCACTTCGGTCGGTTTGGGGTGCCTGCTTGCGTTTTAGGGGAGATGGGTTTTAAAATTGGCTACTGTGTTAAGCGCTGCAGGAGGTTCGTGTTATCTCTGACGATTGCGGCTTTTACACAGAAGGTTCCCCTGTTCCTTGAGGCGGTAGGGTTGGGGAGGGATTCACAAAATAGGTTGTTTGCACATATGTTGCGTTTTGAAAGAAGTTGTGTTGGGTTTTAAATTTTTATTTCCCCGTTTTGTCATCTCAAAATTGGAAAGATTTTATGTCTATTTGTAAAGAAATTTTCTACGGAAGTTCTCTTTTAACGATAAATGATAATAAAGGATTCTGACAAGTTTTTTTTTTTTTTTTGATAAACATCAGAAAGCTTGTTTTAAATATTAATACTATTGTGAAGATATAAAGACAAACTATTGCCTTAACTTTGTGGCCTATTTACATAGTAGTTTTCTCACAAAACGCGTAGCGACTCTTGTTACTGTGGAGGACAATCGTTTTATATTTCTAGCTTCTTAATCTATCATCAAAAGGCCGTCAGAAGTTTAGATGATGAGTACAAACGACGCCTTTCAAATAGCATTAAAAGACCCCAAAAATTGGAACTGTTGGTTTCCCCCTCCTTCTTAGAGTGAGATAAGTTATGTAAATGGGAAATGCCTTACACGAATGCCATTCTACAAATTTTTCTTCAGGTGTAAATTTCTAATCTTTATTTTACATATTGTGAGGCGTTTTTCATTATCAAAGTAATTTTTTTAAAATTTAATAGCTTAAAATTTCTTCATTATGAGTGAAAGTAAACTTGAATTCAGTGATAATTTAAAACAACTTTACCTGTTACTGGTGAAGTAACAGTTATCTGTTAAGCGAAGTTGAAGGTAAACCAAAAAATGTTTTAGCCAAAAAAATGTTTAGCGTTTTGATGGTTAGCATTCTCTCGAATCTCATTAATTTTTCTTACTACATTGTAAAAATAAGTTTTAAAATCATCCCTCTATTTCCTGAATTATTTTGATGCACCAAAAAATTAAGCAGTATTATTACTATTGATATATGTCTATACATATTATCTACTATTGACAAACAGTTGTTTAAATAACATTTCAACAGTTTAATAAGATAAAAAAATAAGGATTTTTTTGTAGAAATTTGTTTCAACTTTTATTTCAATGATTGAAAAGTGATTCCTAAAAAAATACGCGTGATTCACTCATACGTAAATTTATAAAAACTTAAAATGAATTTTTAAACGAAAGTTCCATATTATTTCATTGTAATTAGATCTTATCTTAACAATACTATAGAAATCTTAAATAACATATTAAGATCATAAATTAAGCTCGAAAAATTTATCATGATGGCTTATACCAAAAAAGTAATATTTATGAGGAACTAAAGTAAAATTTTCAGGCTGGAAAATGAAAGAATGTGTTTGCGAAATATATTTCACTGTGTAATGTTTTCCTGGTATTTATTAACACTAAACCTACCGGCAATTCATCTATCCATTGGAATTGCCGTTGGAAACGGGTCATTTGACCCGTTCGTGGTAACTTCAGTGCTAAACAATTTTTTTATGTCAGTATTAAATAAAGTTTTAAAACATGTTATCTCATTTATCGAATTACTTAGATAGATGAGATTATATAACTTTTAGCGCAATGTTGTCTCTACGGTGACTAAATTTTTTGAAAGATAAATAAAAATTAGTTGTAAAATAATAAAAAAGCTTTTGGAATGTAAATTTATCTTACTCTTTTTCGAGGATTTAAGTAGAAAAAAGAATGTATACATTTTTGGAAACAAAATATGAAAACTTCTTTAAAAATTTCATTAAAGGTAAAAAAAATATCTTTGTATTACGATCGAAAATTCAAAATATTTATATTCAAAAATTCAATGAACATAGTAGTTTATATTATAAAAGCTATTTATTGCCTTCAGTATTAAAAAGAAAGGGAATACTGAAGGCAATAAATAACAGAATTCTTAGCCGAGTGTTAAAAAAACGTATTATTTTCGAAATGTCTTTCAAAAGGCGCTGTTTTCCCAATTTTTTTAATTCGACGAATGTTGTTAATTTAATATTAAATAAAGATTTAAAACATTATCTAGTCTATTACTGAATTGCATCGACATCTATACCACGTAAAAGTATCGTAATTGCATTCATATATACAATATGCATGTCATATACTATTATAATGTTAAAGAAATTACATTCTAATATATATTATATTCTACGTATTGTTAAATTTTGTCAAAAAAATTGAATTAATATTTTAAAAGTATAGCTGGGAAAATTAAACAAAATAAAATAAAACAAAGAAGTTTTTTTTAATTGATATTAATGCTAGTTCTTATTTCAATAGTTTGAAATCTAATATAATTTTTTTAAAAACTATTTTCCAAATTATATTATAAAATAAGTATCAAAAGATTTGGTGATGAAAAAAATACCCCAAAAAGTCGATGAAGGAAACGCTTCACACTAAAAAGTGTCAATACATTCGAACACTTCGACCGGCAGAAAATGCAACTCACTGTCGGAAACCCGCAAAGCAATTGCTCATTGTAGAACGGTGACAGATTTATTGCTCCGGACCCCAGGTAGTAACTGCTCCTCAGCTAGGAAGAGTCCATGTGGTACAGGACACACCGATAAAGTCTGGAAGTTAAAGGGAGTGCCTCTTGAAAGGAGCTTGGATGTTAAAGAGTTAAATAAAAAAAAAATTGAACATCGGTACTGCAGATAATTATAAACTTTTGGTTCAAATCGAACAAGGGGATTAACATCTATCGATCTGTGCTTTTGTGGGAGCTCTGAAATGTAGTAACTTAAATATATCAAATTTGGAATGTGATTTTAAGATTACAATAGTAGTCAAGTGTGGACTTTCGGTGTAATTTGATTGAGAAAAAAGTTTCTCAATTAGAAATTTTCTATTCAGATAGCATTAACCACATACCGAGCATTAATCGTCAAACATTTGCCAAGAATCATTCAATTTACTTAACGATGCTAAATTCCAGCCAAATGCTAATACTTCATAACTAATGTAAGCCAATGACATGCAAAGTGGTCATTGCCTTACTCAAGGTCAAGGCGGGGGCGATTAGAAAGTTTTGGGCAGACAACACTAGCTCTTTTTTAATTATTGTATATACGTATCCATAAAATAGCCAACGCACGCATACACGCACGCACGCACACACACGCACACACTTCAAGCCCAGAAATGAAAAAAATGTTGAATTCTTGATATTTTCTTGAAATTTATGTGGAAATAAAACTTTGGAAATGAATTTAGTAGTGTGCTACTTCCGAGTCAAAGAAATAAAATCGATATCAAAGTTTTGATCTCATTTGAGAAAAATCAGAATTTGGAATCAAGTAAATCCTTTTGAGGAAATGAATAAGCTAATTTCTATAATGCATCTTTGAATAAATAAGCTAATTTTAATATTTGTTACATGTACGTCAGTAATTATTATTATTTTGAAATTCTAATTATACGTTGAAATTTCATTGAGAAATAAAAATCATATTTGAATATTGTATTCATATAAATACGTTATTAAAAATAATAAAATATGTTTCATTTGTATTTCCTTTTATTAAAGCTTTTGCAATATATTAAGTGGAATAATAATTTCATTAATAATTATTGCGATTTTGAAAGACATTGCGTCAAATTGCATATGATAATCATTCATAAATCGTTGCTATTGGTTTCTCTGTAAGTAATTTATATTTACCATAAAAAAAATAAGCCTTTATTTTCTATGATGCATCTTTTAGAGAGAAATTATATAAAATTCTGAATGCTTAAATGGTCTTCGTAATACATTACTTTTATTTCGTCTTATACCATAAAAATATTTATGAAAAATGTCAACAATTCACCCTTTTCAGTCAACTAACAAAGCGATGGCCTTACGCCAAAAATTGAACAGATATTTCTTTCTTATTTATGAGAAGTTTAAGTATGTAATTGTGAATTATTTGTCTTATCGTCTTAAAAGGCAGTAAAATATCCATTCATTTACTTAATGCATTTTTAAAGATTTTTTTCTGAACAAATTTAAACTAATACTTTCGATCAACAATTTAATTTAATTGAATAAATCTTAACTTTCTAATATTAAATATTTGTCATTTATCTTGCACTCACTTTCTGTCAATGTATTTTTTTCAATGTTTTCTAGTGCGTATATATGATAATGGCAGCAAAGAACTAGAACCAACGTGTTTTTTCTTTGTCCGTACTGTGCGCATATTGTTGGTTACTATGAGGCATAAAAATGTGTTGAGGTTTTCTTTGGGTGCAAATCATTTGTGTGTCTGCCATTCAGGCAATGCAAACAAGTCTTATCTAACTAACTTTGTTTACTATCTATCTATCTATCTATCTATCTATCTATCTATCTATCTATCTATCTATCTATCTATCTATCTATCTATCTATCTATCTATCTATCTATCTATCTATCTATCTATCTATCTATCTATCTATCTCTATCTATCTATATATATATATATATATATATATAGTAAAGAAATTTAAATCTATTAAATATTATGCATATATTATTAATTTTATATTTATATTATTAATGAAAATGTAAAATATATTTATTAAAATTGAGAGGACAAAACATTATTAAAAAACATAATACAAATAAAAAGAACATCAGCGTGAGTGGTACGCCTAAACGTCTCACCATCAATTTCGCAACTTCCAATTATGGTGGAAAAGCATCATGTGATCAACGATGCAACATGGTGCCAACAGGATATAAAATCTGTAAGCAGCTCTTTATACCTATATATATATATATATATATATGGGCCGGGATGACCTGGTTGGTGGATGGTAGAGCGTTGGACTCGTAATCCTTAGGTTACGAGTTCTGAACTCACCGGCCAAAAGATACTCTGAGTGTAAGGCGACTGGCGCTCGTTAAATCTGTTCGTGGTTGCAAAGTCCTCCATATCGAGAGTAATATCACTGGGGTTACTGGGTTAGAGGTGATCGTTCTCTGTTCCGGGTCTAAATTACGATCTGAGATGTATGAATGAATTCGCATGAATGCAGTCCGTCCCCTAAAAGGGTTGTGACTTGTGATCCTAGATGGCGCTACTTGTAAAACAAAGAGAGGCATTTCTTAGGCTTAAAATCTGCTGCTCGTACCAGAGGAGACAAGTCCACGGCAAGTGTTATTATTCACAACACAACACACACACACACACACACACACACACACAAATAATTAAAAGCTGTGGTAATAGACAAAGTTTTCAACGATACAAACTGTGGTAAGTATATTGTACTAGCACACATTATTGCCGACAGAACTTTTGGAATACTGTTTCTCATTCATATCTTTAAGAGATAGCTTAATTTCGTGTATTAAGCATCAAGGCTAAGATAGTAAATTGTCCCAGATGTTCATAAGAAGGTTTTCAAAATATTATTTCAAATGGTGGTTAGAATCTTGTGAAAAAGTTCTATTAAAACAGGAAAACACTTGTACTGAGTTGAATTCTTCATTCATATAAACCGTTATGTAACATCTAATAAATTTTCGACATACTTATAAATGAATAACTACATTTTATGGGAAACCTGTAAAAAGCAACAAGCAAATTATTTTAAAAAAAACCTTCTCTAGTAAACAAACATTAGAGCGAAAAAGTATACGATATGATTTTAATCAGCTGATGGCGAATCCAAACATCCTCAGTTACTACGTTCACAACATTTTACCCACTACTGATCAATTTTAAAGAAATATTCTTTCTACTGTCGGTTTATTCCTGAATTAGATGAAGTGGATTCAAATGAAAATTCTTATAGTAGTTAAACTTTCTTTTCTTTTATATAAAATTTCAAATAAACTGAATATATTACCATTATAGTCATGAAGAAATTCTATTCAATAAAACTTTATTAATAATTTTACGTTTAATATTAGTTGAGGTAAACTGATGTCGATAACAAAAATAGGATGCAGAATGATAAAAAAGGAATTAATGGGGAAATGTACATTATGAACCTTATTTCAATCCTTTATTGACTTAGAAATGTTTACTAACGTTGTGCCACAGCATGATTTATTTGTTAGAATATTATTAGTATCTTCAGAAACAAATGAATAATTTTAGCAAGACAAGAAAATGGTGTCATCTTGAAATTAATGTTGTATGTTGTCTAACAGTTTGGAGGATTTTATTAATGAACATTCCATATGAAATAATTTGGGATTATCTTTACATTTATAATAAACAAAAGTAAATAAATTAATAAGTTAATAAAATAAATAAATAAGTGTAATACAGTTGAATAATTAACTAAAATAAATAAATTTAGCACATTTCTGTTTTGAATATATTTTTTATTTCATATATAGATATTTTTTCAAAAAATTCTAATGCGAAAATTAAATATTTTCACGTATTTATGAAAAACTAACTTTGAAAATCAGATTTATGCTATAAAAATGAATTACTTTGATTATAAAAAAACTAATAATAATCTTAGTTTTTTTTTTCTAAAAGAATAAAAAAAATGACTTTAGGTTTATATCTTTTATTTCAAACAAATCAAAAGTTGAACAAATCTCTGCCAAAATGTATAATAATTATAAAAGATGGCACTTAGCAAATCATTAAAGTTAAAAAAAACTAAGAATAAAGATCATTCAATGAAATTAAAAATATATATATATACGCTAGTATATTTTTTAAACAATTTTGCTTGAAAAAGTGGTTTTAATAAGTAATACTATCAAAATGCTTGATTTAATATAATTAAAATGAAATTGCTTCTTTAGTGAAAAAAAATCTCACCAGTTCTTTGTGTAAAAGCATTAAATAGTATTGCCAAATAATAAGTGTCACATTTTCCTTTTCACAGAAAATTAGATGCTCATTTAGAAATATCTTCTTAAACAAATCTGACAAAAAATTAGAAAAAAACTTTTTCATCAAGGAGAAAGTGAGCTTACAATTTTTTTTCCAGTTTCCTCTCTTTTTCGCTTAAAGACTCTTCGCGAAATGCATAATTAACAGTTAATTAAATTCCCAAATTAAAGTCCCCTTGATCGTTGATTGAAAGCTTAAAAGCAAAAGGGAATAAAAAAAAGAACTCTTTCAAAAATTTGAAAAAAGGCTGTTTTACTTTCAACATTGTTCAATCTTTTTTTTATTCGGTTATCAGCTGCAAAGAATCAACGGTCTGTATTATTTAAATTTTCTCTTGCGTCTTATATTAAAATAGCGCTTTAAAGAAGTAGTGTTTGTGTTTCTACCCTTTTGCTGTTCTTGCAGTAATTTTTTCTTCTTATTTTTGTTTCGCTAATGTGACATGTTTCTGGAAAAATACATAAAAGTTTTTATATAAAAACTGTTTCTTTAAAAGAGATTTAAAATGAAATGATACTCTACATGATACTTTGGGAAACTTTTTTTTCCTTCTGAATAAAAATGGTATACTATTATATCCAACTTGCAAATTTAAAATCGTGCAATTCATCTCTTAATATTTTTTTCTCGATTTATCTTTAGAATAATAATTTCTATGTTTTTTAGATGCTTAATGGTTGAGTTACTTCTTTAACATATTAGTTTTAAGTAATGGAAGTGAATATATTAGTTTTTTACCATCACATTTGAATTAAAGACTTGTTTTATTCAACCAAAGAACAAGAACTAACAGAATATGCTGTAAAAACCTTTGAAGAAATGTCGAGTGAAAGAAATAATTAAATATCAAGCGTAAATAGTTTGCCTTGTATTAACCATATTAATACGAATTTATAATATTGCTACCACGCACTGTTAATATTTGGTGACTTTTGTAATGAAAATGAAGATTCACGAATCTTGGCGTTGTCTCTATTTGAGATAGAATTCCAATTTTTGTTCTAGAACATTTCATGTTCTGTCGCTAAAGCTATATAAAAAAGAGGTCGGGGGAAGAAAAAAAGTTTAATAATGCGCGCGGGCGTGTGTGTGTATGTGTAAAAGAGAGAGAGAGAGAAGCTCAGTGAATTCTGTCTTTGGAGTTTTGATATTCATCAAGAGCATCGGTGGACTGGTGAGATCTCGGTTCGAACCGGAGAGCTTCAGGCTTGTGACTCGAATCCACCGAAGAATCTTCGAGTGTGAGGGTTTGGGGTGCATTAAATCCTGTCAGGGCGAACCGTACACACAATGGTCTGGTAAGGAGAGGCAGATGCCAGTTCAGGTTTCGCCCTCGTCATCTAACCATGGTTCAAAATAACGAAGTCCGTCCAAAAATAGCCTTAGTGTTGTTTTAAAACGGGACTTAAATGAAACTAATTGAAAAATTGAAGTGGCCAATTTAGCCACTTCAATTTTTTCATTTTTTTAGCCATTAATCGATATAAATTTTTTAAAAACGATTCATTTTCAACCAATTTTTAAAAAAAAACGAACAGAACCAGAATTCCCAATGAACTAGCAGGTTGCCCGAGGTGACTGAAAGTCAATATTTAGAATAATTCTTGATTTCAACCTTATAACACTGTCTAGAATTATGAAACATTTGCAGTAAAGGGCATTCAAAAAGAAGTTAGATATCACTATAATATCAAAAATTACATATATTTATTTTAATTATTATATGATGAATTAATCCAAGGAATAACTAATATTCTGTTGTAATATACGTCACTATAAACATTATTTCTGTAAATTATTGTTTGATTAAAAAATCAGCATGAATGATAAATGGCATTTTAAGAAAATCCATGAAATGATGTTTCGCTTCTACTTTCTATGCATGATTATTTCATGACTAATGCTAAAGTATTCTATTGTCATAGTATGATGCATTATCTTATTACTGCCAAATAAATCGTATATATATTAGTAAATTTTCGCTACTTACTGTACATACTATCTGGCATATTCTAAAAATGTTAACGAACCATCTTTAAGATGTTATATAATCATTATATGTATAAATTACTTTTATTAGAATAAATGTTACATATATTGTTTGTTTATATATAGTTACTAAATTGAAGAATATAAGAGAGCATGACTTTTAGATTTTTGTAATCTTACAGCTAATTAGAAAGATCTCTCATTTCAAATACACAATTTATTCTTTAACTTGTACAAATTTTTCAAAATTATTTTTTGAACTTGTCGAATTTAGTGATATTTTTATTTATAAAATTTATTATTTTAATGATGAAGAAATGTCAACTGTCCAAAGGAATGTCTTAATCAGTTTATCGAATCCATTTATCTATCAAGAAATGACATGATTAAGCAACTTTAAAGAAGGTAAAGATTTTTTATATTAATTATAAAACATAAATTTTATTTTAAGTGGAAATGTAATTTGTAGTAATTTGTAGTTTAAAAAATCGATTAAATTAAAAGAATAATCTATTTTTTTCTCAAAAATATTCTTGAAATTTTTCAATTCTTTCAACATTAACAAAACTTAATTTTAAAAGATTCTTTAACGAGACTAGAATAAATTTTTATCTTCGAAAAAGAGAAATTTGAAATGTAATAGATAAATAGGCTCTTCAAAAATATTAAGAATGTTAAATAAATCGTAGAAATATAAAAATTTAGAGAAGGATCGTGATTTTTATCATGAAAAGAATAATTTTTAGGTTGTGGTTTTTTTAGAAAAAAATAAAATGTTATGATTTTTTCTCAGTAAAAAAAAAGACTTGAAACACTAACAATCAATATCATTTTTGTTTTTACTGCATCGTAATTTAAAATGAATTAGAATATAAACGTAAATTTTTTCGAATATTTATTGATGCTTTATTTAAAAAGAATAATTTTATGCTGGTAATTTGCTCAAAATATCATCAACTCCAATCTGAAAATTCTATATTGTATCTTCTATATGTCTATATTATTTTCTCTATATCTCTATATTACATTTTTTATTATCTCCAATATCTATTTCTCTATTGAAATATTATTAATTCAAATATGAAATTGAATGTCAAAAATCTTTGTAATTCTTCTGCAGCTCCTCTAAATTTGAATTCATCAAGTAAAGTGGTATATTTGAAACACCCTATGGTTGAAGATTAACTCATATCCATTGGAATTCATCACAATATCATTTCTTGTTTTCACGAATTTTAAGAGTTATATTATCCTTTTAAGAAATCATTCTTTAGGTGTTACAAATTCCTCTTCAATTTGTATTTACATATTTTAAATTAAAGAATAACAGACTACAATCAGAAAGAAGTTACTGAAAAAACAATAGGTAATAGATACTTAGGAGTCTAATAAATGAATTAAAATAAGATAAAATTAAATTTGGATAAACTATCCGAAACTGTTGCCAACTATTAGAAATATAATTTGAAACTTTACATTTTTTTAATGTTACTGAAAATGGAATTATACGTTTTAAATGTCATTAATTAGATTACGATATTTTACCAGTCTATTACAATAAAATGATAATCACAAATGTTAGACATAAAATAAAATAATTCAAGATTAATTATATTGACGTTTAGAGATTAATAAAATCTTGATAAATATCAAATGAAACATAACAAAACAATAGTTAACATAATATACATTTTTCTTTTTTCACTATATTTCCCTTTATTATCGAAATATTTCTTAGAAATTTGTCTGCCGATTATCATTGTATTGTTACTTTTGATAATGTTTTGCTGAGTTGCAAATATTATTATTAATAGTCTGCAGGACTTAATTGTTAAAGTCATATGGTATTTTCAAAAATGAGTCAGCAGCAATTAAGGCAATGCCATTTCCTCAAGTTCCATGGTTTCCAGACTAAGTGGAGAAAAATGAAAACATAATTTTATATCTAATTATTTTTGACATTTTAGTTTGCTTTTTTGCATTAATAATATACAAATTTAATAAGTTTAAAAATATATCTCAACATTAATTAGATTGTTTGTTTTCCTAAATCCTGCTGTTGCTAATGATGTTTATAATTTAAATGATATCTGATCAAAACATCAGTTTTAACCAATCTAAAGAGTTATAAACATATTTTTGTTTTTGTTACAGAAATAATTATTACTGAATAAAGTCGATTGTGCTTCGATATATTAAAAATTAATAAAGTTTATAGAACATTTTTATTTGAATGATTTAGGTGATCACACTTTATCAGAAATTAACCATTATAATGTATTTTTATTAAAGTTACCAGTTTTAAGAGAATTAATAAATAATCACATATAAAATACAAATATATGTTATATTTTTATTAAATGTATTTTACGAATTGATTACTATTGTTTCAATTTCTGTTCACAAGTTATTGGTAATATTTTTTATACTTTATTAAATTCATATTGTAAAAAATTTAAAACTTCGTTGGGTTTTAAAATTATAAAATAAAAATAGTTTATAAAATATTATAAAATAAAAATAGTTAATTTTTTAATTCATAGATGGCATTGCTACAAATAACCCTTAAAAATAAGATTTTTAATTTCATTGTGTTATATTAATTATAATGTTTTTCACATATATTTATGATGGAGCAAGATAATGTTTTAAATTCGATTTCCTCCTTTTTATCTCCTTAATACTGATAAATTCATTGTGAATTTATTTTTAGATTTTCAGATTTTTATTATCCTAATAAACAAATAAAGCTTTATAATAAAGATAACACAATGTAATAAGAAATCTTATTTTTAGAATTATTTATACCAATTATATTTATCGATAAAAATATGAGTATAATTAAATTTCTTTATAATTTCTAAATCTTATTTTAAAACTAGACATACTTTTAAAATTTCTACAATATAACATTTATGATAAATAAATACTGAAAAAAACATTATCGATATGTCTAGAATTTAAAATAATAATAACGAACCGTTATAAATCATTTTATTGAAACATACTTCGAATCTATCTGGGAAGAGAATAAATAATTTTATCTTATTTTCAAGTTTGGAAAATACTTTTATAAATTCTGAATCATTTTTGATAGTAAGGGCATGAGATAGAGAAAAAGAATGCATTAGAAAATAATATCATTCTCAAGAAACAAAACTTTCTTTCGAGTATTCAAGTACTCTAATCTGTTAGCTTTCTAGTTTGAAAAATTCTTTATTTAAGAGTATGAACAGAAGATTTTAGTATTTTATTATATCTGAAATTTTAGCAGTATACGCATGATTGTTAAAATTTCAGGAATATATGAATTAACTGCTTTTGAACCGAACATATAAAAAACTTATTCCTTCTCTGAAGTGAATTATACTATAAAGAAAGATAAAGATAACTTGGTTAGAATCTAGAATAAATTTTACATTTAATTATATAATAATAAAAGAAATATATAATAATAATAATCAATAAAAACATTTTACAAAGTAAATTAAAAATTTAATTAAAGAAATCTTTAATTTTATGAAGTTTTGTTCACGAAGAAGAGTATCTTTCTCATCATTACATCAGAGTATAAACAAACGCTCCTGTTGATTAAGAATTAATTAAAGACTCATTCCTAATATATTTGAATAAATATTTTGAATTAATTACACGGTTATCATCAAGAAAAATAACAATTTGCGAGAATTTATATGAATGAGGAATTGTTTTTTTTTATTCTTGGATTTTTTTATTATTTTATATTTGTAAGGATCTTTTGAAATCAAAGAAATTAAATCAAAATTTCCCTAATAATCTTAATTATGTAGAAATATATGATATAAAATTAATTAAAAGCAAATATTCAATATCCTCGTCTATTATCCTCGTCTTATGCAATTTAATTAAAATTTCGCTTTATTAATTAGAAATAAGAGAAGCAATTTATTTCTTTTATATTTATTGCCTTCAGAGTTATCGTCTCTCATTTCTCCCCACTTTTTGTTCATAATAAGGTATTTCATTCGTCATTTAGCACAATCCGACCACATCAAAATTTTCTCATTTTAGTTCATTAAGAAATCAGCTTGTGGGTGATATAACCGTTGAGCTAAAAATTTATCATTTACGTTCGTAGAGACGCGGCAGTTATAGTACTAAATGAATAGTAGAGTAGGCGCTAAAATATACAGCACCGAAACTGGCGCTTCTCGAAGACGTCCCTAGTAGCACGCAAATATTGTACAATATTATATGAAATTGATCAATATTCGCAATATTGTTTTATATTATGGAATATTGTTTAATATCATATAATATATCACAATATTAGCAACAGGCTGTGCTACCTGGGATGGTTGAATTTGTCGACGAGGCATAGCTCCAGCTACACGAGTTGGCAGTAGGGGGGGGGGTTGTTCTGCGCAGTTATTGTTATTGGAAATGGATCTCTCAACGGAGGGAAAAGTATTTATAGTTAAGTATCATGGGAAGTAAGAAGGGAGCTTCATACGGAAGCAATAGATCTTGAAGTTGGACCAAGTCTGAAAAAGGTGACAGAATAATTCCAAGAGAAGTTTATGAAGAAGACACCTAATAATACAGTTATGCTGTCTATTGTTGCGAAATGTTGCCGTCCTATTAGTGTACTGTGTCAACTGAAGGGAATGCCTACTTGTGGGGCCTTTTAAAGGAGAGTGTGTTCAGCTGTGAAGATCCACCAAGAACAGAAATGAGAAAAATTATTTCTTTTGCATGAGTCTGTAGCTTCCTTTGTTTCAAGGTATGTTTGAGAATAAGCCTAAACGACTGGAACAATATCTACAGCAATGAAATACACACTTTGAACACTTACATTTCGCATTACCGTTTTAAATCAGCCTTCTAATAGAGTGCATGTATCAATGTTTACTTCTATTCAGGAAAAATATACTCACATATGATCATAATGTTATTTTTTTCCTCATTTCATTTTAACCCTTTACTGCATATGGGTCCATATATGGTATTGCAGCTTTGATTCAATTTTATTTCCAAATTAATTATTATAAAGTAATTCAAACTATTTTAATCCATCGAATATATATTTATCAATAATAAAACGCAAACAAATTGTCTTTTATTTTATGCCATTTCGAAATAACCTCACTTTTGTACAAGTCAGTGAAAAAGCAAAATTGAATTACAGTGATTCATTATCAAAAAATAATAACAGAGTAAAACGTAAGTACTTTTTGACAAAAAAATATTTTCTTAGAGTCGATATACTCATCTTTCTCGACGGATAATTTTTCCGCTTTTCTTCTGTAATGGTTTTTGTCTCAGTGCATACGAGCCCATATATGGTTTCGTAAAAAAAACCCAAAATATAAAACTTTTTCATTATTATTCTTTTAATATGACTTATTGATAATTAAATAAATCTATTTCCACAGTGAAACCATTTTTTTAAATTCTTTATTAATTTATGCAGTTAATGCTATATAATTCTGTGGGTCTTTTCATTTTTTATACTATGTAATTTTGCTCATCTTTTCATTTGAATATTATGTAATTTTGCTCATCTTTTCATTTCATTACGGTATATTTTGGAGCATACTGTATTTCAATACCTGTTGAAGCAAATATGTGTCGTTTCTTATTACCCAATAGATAGCTTTGCTGTTCAAATTGTAATGAGTCACTGTATGCATGAACTGCCTAAGAATTTCATTAAAAGAATTTTCTTGTTGATTCATCATTAGAGAGAATGATAGCCTGAATTTTTCTTTCAAGGACTGATCACTGATGTTCTCTTTACAATGTGTTAAGTAACTTCTATTTTAATCCGTGTTCTTTCAGAAGACTGTATTGTAACAAGCAGAAAGCCTAACAATGGCGGGACATAAAAAACAAGTGTATTACAAGATAATTGAGTCAAGATAATTGATTTTCGTTGTTAATCCTGTTTTGAGAATGGCATCCTTTTATTTAGCTATGTTAGCTTTACTGAGATTTTTAAGCATAAATACACGAGTGAATTGACAGCATGGTTAAAAGCAAAATAGCCTTAAATATACAATAGAGATTTTTGAGAGCAGAAATTGTCTTTGTTATACAGTAATATAAAAGAAATTTTAATGTAAACACGAAGTATTTAGTTCAGTAGTAGTAATTAAAGTTAAATTGTAAAAGCATGTAGAGAAACTACATTGAATAAATTCATTTGTTTATTCAAAAATAATGGCAGATTCTTTTAAATGTCCGTTATAAATTCACCCTTTTGTTTACTTGAGTTTTATCGTTTATTCTATTAACTCCTAATTCCACCGGTTCAATAAATTCTTTTTGTTAAAAAGTACCAAGATAAAGACTAGTGTACAGTGAAATTTCATTTCTAAGATTTTTTTAATGTTTTATTTAAAGAAAAATCTGTAGGAAAATTTCTTAACTTTTTATAAGCATACATTAAAATGTTTTAAAATGAAATATGGAAAATAATCGTTTTGATTTTCTTGACACGAAAACAAATCAGATGAAACGTAAAAAAAATTGCTTCGTTTTTACTTCCAATTTAGGGTAATATGTCTGCCTATCGTAAATTTTAATATGGTTAGAATTTCGAGAATATGCATTACCTGGTTGGGAAAAACTGAATGTAATCAGTTGCAGAGTTGAAATGCAGTTCCTTTACACGTTGAGTGCCATCCCTACGAAATTCCTTTTTCGATGTGCATTTTGGTGCAAGTAGAGCTCGCTTTTGTTTAATTTATATCTCCTTTTTTATTCCATTGTTCTCTGTGTGAATCACCTTTGATGTACTCTTATCATTTTATTAAATATTCTCTATTACAATTTATAGATAGTAATGAATACATGCATAAATCATAGCAAAGAACGTAATAAGTGAGACCGTTGGTATTAAATGAGTTTTAAGGTTTTTATGTAGAGAGTTATAAAAAACTCTGAAGAGTCAATAATTTGCAAATGAATTGAGATAAAAATATCATTTAATTGCAAATGAATTGAGATAAAAATATCATTTATTTGCAAATGAATTGAGATAAAATATCATTTATT